>CAUYPK010087355.1:0-25488 GCA_963574355.1 Loris lydekkerianus | reverse complement strand
TATCTAGTAGAATTATAGTATTGAATGGCAGCTCTATTTTTAGATCTCGAAGTGTTCTCCAAACATCTTATCAAAAGGAATGTATTAATTTGCCTTCCCACCAGCAGTGCAG
Organism: Loris lydekkerianus; assembly: GCA_963574355.1. Taxonomy (NCBI): domain Eukaryota; kingdom Metazoa; phylum Chordata; class Mammalia; order Primates; family Lorisidae; genus Loris; species Loris lydekkerianus. Next base: position 25,376 of record CAUYPK010087355.1, on the reverse strand, counting down.
AAGTGTTCCCTTTTCTCCACATCCACGCCAACATCTCTGGTCTTGAGATTTTGTGATATAGGATAGTCTCACTGGAGTTAAATGATATCTCAAAGTAGTTTTGATTTGCATTTCTCTGATGATTTATTTTTTATTTTTTATTTTTTTGGGAAATACTTGATGATTTTATTTTATTTTATTTATTTTTTTTTTTTATTAAATCATAGCTGTGTACATTGATATGATCATGGGGCATCATATACTAGCTTCATAGACCATTTGAATTCCCCTGCCTGGCATATACCCAGAAGACCAAAAATCACACCTTAACAAAGATATCTGTACCAGAATGTTTGTTGCAGCCCTATTCATAATTGCTAAGTCATGGAAAAAGCCCAAGTGCCCATCGATCCGCGAATGGATTAATAAATTGTGGTATATGTACACCATGGAATATTATGCAGCCTTAAAGAAAGATGGAGACTTTTCCTCCTTCATCTTTACATGGATGGAGTTGGAACGTATCCTTCTTAGTAAAGTATCCCAAGAATGGAAGAAAAAGTACCCAATGTACTCAGCCTTACTATGAAACTAATTTAGGGCTTTCCCCTGAAAGCTATAAACCAGTTACAACCTAAGAATAGGGGAAAGGGGGAAAGGGAGAAGAGGGAGGGGTGAGGGGGGTTGAGGGAGGGGTATTGGTGGAATCACACCTACGGGGCATCTTACAAGGGCAAGGGTGAAACTCAGCAAATGTGAAATGTATATGTCATGCTACAGTAACTAGGAAAATGCCAGTAAGGCTATGTTGAATATTGGGATGAAAATGTGTCAAATGGTTTATGAAGCTAGTATATGATGCCCCATGATCATATCAATGTACACAGCTATGATTTAATAAAAAAAAATAAAAATTAAAAAAAAAAATATTCCTTCTCAGAATTAAAATGCTTTGAACAAATGCTCAAGTTCTTTACAAAAACAAGTTAAGTTACCCCGGAGTCCAATAAGTAAAATTAAAGTGAAATGTTTTCCTCAAGCCACCAAGTGAGAACTTCCTAAATAGTTTATGTAACAAATTATGATTGATCCTTTACTGAGAAATATCTTTTAAGGGATTCTTTAGAAATAACAAGCTGTATTATTATTGTCTGCATTATTGAATTTCCTTAAAGATAAACAGGATAGAAATGTACATTGTAGTACTTGAAAATGGTTATCAGCAATGTCACAGAAATTCAATACACTGACATTTTTTATGGAGATAGTACTCCCCATCCAAGAATATTTACTAGAAAATTAACTTCCATTTTGCTGAGAATCAGGAATACTATTGAACAGATAGAATGGGGACTTACAGAAAAACTCTCTCATTCATACTGAAAGTGTGTTTGTGGGAGATGACTACTAATAATTTATTGTGGGGTGTGATGATGTGAAAATAATTGCTTCATTTAACAAACTTTGGGAGTTCTTAAGATCATATATCACTGGTTCTTTCAAAAAAGTCAGAGCTCATTCAAAATGTCAGAAAATTTTAAAAGTGTTAACTACCCCATACACATACGCACACACATTATATATTTCCTTACATACAGAATCCATAGATACATGAAAATTATTGAGATTTAGAGTATGAAACCTGGGAAGTATACCAGATTTTATTCATATTTATTTAGAAAATGAGAAAAAAATTTGAAGTATCGATATCTATGTTTATAAAATGATGGGAGTTACGATACATAGGCAGCCCTTTGAAACCTAGGGGTTAAGGGTGCTAACCCCCATACAATTGAAAATCTGAATCTTACTTTAGACTCCCCCAAGACTTAACTAATAGTCTACTGTTGACTGGAAGCCTTACAAGTTAGCAGTTGATTAACATGTATGATGAGGTCAGACAAATTGGGGAACTCATCCTAGAAATTGTGCTATATACTGCATTGATGAACATTACCACAGTCATCTGTGGAGTAGTCCCCTTAGGAAGCTACGCACCAATGCCAGTGCCTACTCCAGCATTAATAGTAATTTTGTAACACTCTTTCTAAAATGGTCATCAGAGCTGTCATCAAAAGAGGTCTGACTATAAATTTGGTGAACTCATCCTAGAAAAAGTGCTTTGAGGTCTGCATCACTTTTTCTAGGATAAGGTTGCCAACTTAATTGTCAGACCTCTATATATGCAGTATGTGTTATACACTGTACTCTTATCATAAAGTAAATTAGAGAAAAGAAAATTATAAGGACCATAAGGAAGAGAAAGTATATTCACTGTTTATTAAGTAGAAGTGCCTCATCATATATGTTTCCCCTCTTGTGGCCTTCACATTGAGTAGGCTGAGAGGAAGAAGGAGAGGATTCGGTCTTGCTGTCTCAGGTGGCAGAGGCTGAAGTGGTAGAGGAAGTGAAAGGTGGAACAGGTGAGACAGGCACACATTATTTAACTTTTATTGAAAAACATTTTCCAGCAGTAAGCAGACAAATGTAATTCAAAGTCAAGTTATCCAAAGGTTAAATGTACTTTGACAAAATCTGTTCCACATGCACTATGGAAATTTGATCAACAAGAGTATTATTAAAGTTACCAGAACTTAGGAGGGGTAATAGGAAGTCAGAGACAAATACAGTTACAGTGAACAAGATCTAGTATTTGGCAACACAATAAAGATACTATAGTTAACAATAGTTTATTATGCACTTAAAAATAATTAAAAGACTAGAATTGGAATGTTCCTAACACAAAGAAATTATAAAAGCTTGAGGTGATGAATATCCCAATTACCCTGATTTGATGATTATGCATTATATGCCTATCTCAAAACATCACATGCATTACACAAGTATATATAACTATAGTGTGCCCACAAGAATTAAAAGTTAAAAATTAAACATAGAAACATCTTCAGCATGTATTTAGACGACAGTTCTCTATTTTAAAACTAATAAAATAATGGCTTATTCTTCCCACAGTCCATATCCACTACAAAATTTGTATCCTAAATATTCTAGGCCACAATCTCTTACAAAAAGGCTGCAAGAAAGAATAGAATCTTTACATAATAGTTATTGCTTTACGTGTGTTATGCATAGAAATATCAAATTCCATTCTCAGCTTCCAGGACTGTGTGATCCTAGAAAAATAAATGTAATATTTATCCTAGTTTTTTTGCAATTTAAATAGAAATTAAATTTAAATCTATCTTAAAGTTGTTTAAAGAAGTGAAGGAGAAAAATCAGGGAAACCCTTATCAATTAACTGGAAGAATCGCTCATTATATGTTAATTGTTATTCCATATCTATATGGTGGTAAGGAGGAAAATGAATGTTTATAGTTACTAATTTTATTTATTGTGAATTTATATATCATTATTTTTTTATAAAAGTGCAGTAAGCTTCAAAGGAAAATAGATAGTAGATTTATTGTCAAACTAAGGTTAAAAACAGGAGCAGACCTTTCAATTATATGAGTGGAAAATAATAAACTATTATTTATCACTTTTTTTTTTTTTTTTTTTTGTAGAGGCGAAGTCTCACTTTACTGGCCTGAGTAGAGTGCCATGGCATCACACAGCTCACAGCAACCTCCAGTTCCTGGGCTTAGGTGATTCTTTTGCCTCAGCCTCCCAATTAGCTGGGACTACAGGTGCCTGCCACAATGCCCGGCTATTTTTTTGTTGCAGTTTGGCCAGGGCCAAGTTTGAACCCGCCACCCTCGGTATATGGGGCTGGCGCCCTACCCACTGAGCCACAAGCGCTGCCCTATTTATCACTTTTCATTAGCATATCATATAGTAGTTTTGCACATCTCAGAAAACCATATTAATATCCATAGTCAGTAAAAGCATTACAGAAATTCAAGGTGGAGTCAATTTTTTTTTTTTTTTTTTTTTTGAGACAGAGTCTCATTATGTCACCCTCTGTAGAGCATCATGGCATCACTACTCATAGAAACCTCAAACCTTGGGCTTAAGTGATTTTCTTCCCTCAGACTCCCAACTAGCTGGTAGTACAAGTGCCCACCACAATGCCCTAATCTTTCAATTTTTAATCAAAAATTTATTCTTAAAATTTGATTTTAGTTAAAAAAATTGATTTTATGATTACTAAAAAAAAAAAAACCTTTGAACACAGTTTTTGAACAAGGTTCTGTCAGTGCATAATTAGTGTTATAGATTCTATTATTTCTGTGTATTCTTCTTTGCTCATCATAAAGAAGGATAAATTAAAAAGCACTTAATTTATATTTCTTGGTAAATTACCAGCAAATTATTTTATGAATATGTCCTTCTTTTAATATTTATGTAATTATTAGTTTAGACTTGGATTAATAATTTTAAGAACATTATAAAACTCTGTGTTCTTTTACCTTAAATTTAATTTATCTATGTCCATTTTTTTTAGAAAGTTTTCAATGTTCATTCTCTTTGTTTAAAACTTTGTTCTATTTTCACAGTTTTTTACTTTTACTTTTCATTTTTTTCCTTTGGAAATAGAAACCGAAGGCTTATGATCATTTCAATGAGTAAATCATGTTCTTATGACGTGGATAAAGTTGTCATTTATTTATGCATTGAATGATTTAAATGTTATTTCAATTCCCTAAAAACTGTAAAGGTGACACTTAGGACTATCTAGTAATTACTTCCAAAAATATAAATTCCATTTAATGGTAACAGTGATTATAATCATAAAGTCACTATGTAGGCTGGTCAGCTATAATAAATTTACAAATATTAGTGGAGTTGCTTTAGTGGAAAAAAATGTTCTAGAACCTCATGTTGATGTCACTTGTTAAGTTACTTGTCAATACCTTCTTCTGAGTATTATTATAGTAAGAAGAATCCTTAAAAATAAAATTCAAGGAAATCAATGATGACTACCCAAGTAATTTGGGGCAATTTTTTTCCTGTAGAAAACTAAAATTGCTATTAAAATATATTTATATATATCCATCTATATATGTGAAAATATATAGTAAATAAACATAAATATATATCTATATTAAATGTATTAAATAATACATTATCTATACATTGAAATATGTATAAGTTGTATGTATACTGTAGGTTGGAGTTGGGGTTGGATATATATGTGCACATGATGTTTGCATACATACAAATACACACATGTCAAAATCCAGGAGAAGAAAAAAATACAGGGAAGTAAGGTCAATTTTTATACTTGCTTTTGCATTGAAGTAAAGTGTTGGAAGAGCAATTTTGAGAGCCTTGGGAAGAAAAGCAAAAAGCTAGATCATACAAAGGTTAGGAATCTGGTAAACAATGCTTTGCTGGTACTTAATTGTACTTAGCTCTCTAGTCTGTATGGTTGCTCCCCAAGAGTAACATTAATTTGAATTAAAGTGTCCCTTGCAAGACACTAAATCCTGGCTTCAAGTCATTTTGGTGATTCAGAAAATTTCAACATATTAAATTTTTTAGGGTAATTTTCAACTATTGGTGCCTTCATTTGGCTGTACAAGTGAAACAAAATCCTCTCAAAGAGATTCTAATTTTATACTAGTCTCAAGGTATTTACATACACATTTGCGAAGACAAGTTGCCTACTACACATCCCTGACATTTTAGGCACAAAAAGCAAAATAATGTTCCTGAGAACTCATAGAAACAACTGAAGACAGATTTAGACCTACTGAAATTCCAGGTAATAGAAGAACATCCTTTATTTTGGGAAAAATAGCCACATTTTAAAATTTCATCCCAAATTTTTCCCCACACACCTCATTACTTTATGCCAGCCACAGAAATGCACAAAGTTGAAAAAAATTCACTGTAATCCATTTAGTGTTGCATCAGTCTACGTTTTCACAGAAGTACTATCTGAAAATTATCTTCAACATAATGCAAAAAGACAAAATTTCTCAGAATTTTTTATCACTAATATTAGATTTTCTTTCTTTAGAATTTATCAAATTATTATCTATTGACTACTGAAGAATTATAAAACAAATTCCTTGCTATATTTTCTCTACCCTCCCACTTTTGCTTTGTAATCTTCGGGGGAATTGTGAGACAGTCAGTGTGTACAAAAACTTCAGTAATTTGGGTGATTAAGAACATACTGTGAAAAAAATTATTTTTCTGTAATTATTAGAAAAGAAAGGTGTGAGAGCAGTCAGAGTGCCTGTTTGCATAGGGTATCATTTAATACTACTTGAATTGTGTCCTTTTTCATTAGTCTAGTCAATAACAAATTACATTAGGAAACAAAGACACTTGACCAAAATATTTAGAATAGTAATGATTATTCAGCTGTGAATTTGGTTGTATATACAGTATATATACATATTAAAATGTACAGTGTGTATACATAAAGATTACAAATATATATGCAAACAGAATAAATGTAGTGGACGTGAGATAATTAAGTAGCAAGTGCCTCCTCCCAAGGAATGCTGTGATTACTTTCAAGTGACATGAAGTTTGGAATGACATAACAGCAATGATAATGGCTAATAGTTTCACCACATTGAGCACTGTTGTAAATGATTGCCGTCTTTTGCTTATTTAATCCTAACTACAACCCTACGATACATGTGATATTTTCATTTTTATTTCACAGAAAAAGGAATAAGAAACTCAGAGGTCATGTTATTTGCCCAAAACCAGTTTGTGTTAGAGCCGGGTTTGAACCCCACAGTTATAAAAGAAATAGCATTTTGAGTAATGGGAAAACAGTCCCAAGCTATACTCATGGCAACATATTGATTTCATTGTTTTGCCATGACATAATTTTTTAAGTATATCTCAGAGAGTAAAGAAAGAGCAAAAGAAATTTTAGCTTTCTGCAAAGATCATAGACTTCACCTTAGGAAAGTAGCATGTTCTGCAGTTTCTATTGCCTCAATTTTTTTTTTTTTTTCCCTTATTAACAATTAGGAACAGAAATAACAAGGGCAGAGGAAATACATTTGCTGAACTCAGGGGATTTGAGCCAGAATGGTTTTCTTAAATTACTGAAGTTTAATAAGTTGTAGACAAAGAAAATGACAGCTCCTCAGTCAGAACATGAGTTCTGATTCTGGCAGAGCCCTGTCCAACATGTTCTAATGCTGGAACCAAACATGAATGAGATTGACAGAGAAAATGGAGAAAAGAGTGGGGAGTTGAGAAACTAGTGGAGAGGATATATTCATATTGCTTGGTCAGCTGGGCCATTAAAACAATAATATATATATATATATATATATATATATATATATATATATATAAAAGAATGCAGTCAATATGCAAAATTAAATGGAAAATGAAAAACCTCACTAGACTAAGATACTAACCCACAATGCAAAATTCCTAACTCTGATTTAAAAAAAAAGTAAGTTAACACTTAATAGGTTCTACTATTAGGAATATGTGATTTCATATGATTATCTTAACAAAGCCACTTGATTGATGATAATTTTCTGAAGTGGTTCTGTTATTCATAGATAAGGAAAATAAAGTTTATGAATATTATTCTGTTTGCTCAAGATTAAATATCTATTTCCTAATAGGTTTGGAATTAGAATTTTTATCTTTCAACTCAAGTCTTACGGAAACTTAAGTTTCTACTGGACAGATTTTTTTTTTTTTTTTTTCAGAAACCTAAACCCAAGTTTCCAAAAGATAAGAATTAGTTCCCTGTTACCTATTAGATGGATAGATTAGATAGATATTGATTCAGTGAAACCTTATCTAATTACACTGTTATTTCCCGTGACCAGCTGCAATTTACAGATGAACAATTTCAGGAACTGTAACTTTCCTTTGGAAATGTTAGCTCTGAGTTTGGAGAGTGATGTCTTCCTGAAATATACCTGTGCAAATTGTTTGCAGCTTTTTACCTTGAATTGTCAGAATAACTTACACCCCATGTAACACCTATGCTCTTTATTACATTGGTAATTTCTTACAATTTATCTGAGTGCTATTCCCAAAACTTGCCAAGCTTCTGCTAAAAAAAAGTATAACAGGAACCAACTCATGCTGCTTTTTTTTGGTGGGGGGCAAGGTTAGACAATCAACTTGGTCTAAGACAAAACAATCAAACAAATCTGCTTTAGTCCACAAAAGATAGAATGATAAAATCAAAGTTAATTTTGAGATGACATCGTGTGTAACCTCCAATACAGTAATGATGGGAAAACACTTGTTCTCGGGAATCTTGTATATTATAATAACAATTGCCCCTTCAGTACTGCAGTACATTTTTAAGGTCCCCCAGGCAGCCAATTAATACAATCATGCTATTGCCTCTGGCTCTGCTATTTTCAGTGCCACTCCATCAAGCATTTTTCTAGCACTTCTTGGTTAGAATCTGACAGATTTTCCACTGGTGCAGGATAGTGCATCTTCAGCATGTGTGTAGAAAACAAAATTTTCTTTAAAAATTTTTTAAAACCACTAAAGCTGGACTGTTTTTCTAGGTCAAATTAGTCATTTAGTATGCTATTCTGTAAACTAATATAATCCTTACTTTTATAGCCTAACTTACTGTTTTCAAAACACAGTGATATTTTCAGTCTTCATAATGATCTCACAGGATGAATTTTGACTTACAATAAATTCATCAGTAACCAGATTGTAAGTGAAGGAACATCTGTACCATATAAGCTTCACTTATCAAAGTCAAGCTTATTGATCTTTAACTCCTTTCCAGGCATTTACAAGGAGTGTAGAATACTTAACTATTTAATCCAAATTGAAAACTACTTCAGGTAGATTGCTAAAGAAGCAGAACCTAAGATGAGGATTTATCTCTTTTTGGAGATATATTAAGCAGTGCTTTGAAGGGAAACGGCAAATAATAATAATAATAATAAATAATAAATAAATAAATAAATAAATAAAATAAATAAAATAATTATTTTTAAAAATGGGCCAAGGTTGTCAAGAAATACTTCAGTGTTTTTCCAATCCTTGACAAAGAAGGTAAGTTTTAATGCTCCAACACCTGGAAGCTTGAAGAAACGCAATGAAGCAAAAATGTTGGATGCATGCCTCCACTCAAGGTAAATTCTATTTTCCTATGTTTAAATTCTAATCCTTTCCAATCTTATCATGTATTATTGCTAAGAGTTATGCAGTCAGTGTTCACTTAGATTTACATATATACTTTTTAAATTCGTTTTGCCCTCCACTGATTTCCTCATCTCTAAACTGCCAAGTAGTTTTCCTTTTTTACTGAAAAAAGGCAGACTTGATGAAGGTGGATCTTATAAATGTTCATCTAGAAACGCCTTTTTATCACATTTATTCTTAATCAATACTTTTGACTGAGTTTAGAATTTTTGGTTAGCAAGTATTTTTCATCTACTTATTAAAATATCATTTTCCTGCTGCCTGGATATTATTTTTCTGTTACAAGTCAGCTATGAGTTTAAATACTGTTCTCTGTTACTAACTTGAATGTAATCTCTTTTAAGATTTCTTTCTATAGGCCAGGCTTGGTGGCTTATGCCTGTAATCCTAGCGCCCTAGGAGGCTGAGGCAGGTAGACTGCCTGAGTTCACAAGTTTGAGACCAGCCTGAGCCAAAGCGAGACCTTGTCTCTAAAAAGAAGAACCCAGTGTTGTAGCAGGTGACTAGTCCCAGTTACTTGTGAGGCTGAGTCAAGAGAATCACTTAAGTCCAAGAGTTTGAGGTTTCTGTGAGCTGTGACTCCATGACACTCTACTGGAAGTGACAAAATGGGACTTTGTCTCAAAAAAAAAAAAAAAAAGAAAAGAAAAGATCATTTTTGCATTTGATGTTCGTACCTAGCATTCTTGTCAAAAAGGAAAAATTACCATTAAGTTGATTTACAGCCAATCCTACCATTCTGAACTGGTAGTGTTGGAACTTGAACTCAAGACTTTTCCTTTCCTCTGTATGACTTTTTTTTTTCATAATAGTCCTTGAATAACTCATATGTCTTATACTCTACCTCCAGCAGGCTGCTATGATGATGCAAATATTATACTTGATTCATTGACCCTTTGTGTGATAATGACTCCTAACACACTTGCTGCATCAATAGTCTACTAGATATAGTTTAAATCTGTGGTTCGACTTGTACCAATATTTGCTCATAATTTTGTTAGATTATTTAAATCCTTAGCCAATTATTTTAAATTCTGGCTTGGCTGGTACTGCATATATTATTTGGTGATTTCAAGGTTTAAAATAAAACTTTGTTAACTTGTTATATACTTCTAAATTGTGATTATGTATTCTTTGAATAATTAAAGTTATAACAAAGACAGAAATTATTAATTAAAAAAAAATTAGTACTAAGAATAGAAACTATGCACTAGATCTTGGTTTCTCTTTTCTTTAATGTATTAGAATGCATCAAGATTTTAGTTATAAATATAGAAAACTCATTAATCAGATTCCAAATCTGAATTAGTTTCTCTTAGTGAAAGGTTCAAATTATAGAATATTTTAAAAACTGTACTTTCAATATTCTCTGTTAATGTAGTATAATTGGAATTAAACTAACAAAGCACTAGTCTTCTGAAGCTGACTAGCTTCAATGAATAGATAAGAATGAGTTGAAATTAGCTCATCAATTGCTGTATATAAATAATTCCAGAGTGCTTAGACTACTGAAAATGGCTCTCATGTTTTTTTAGTCATTTCCATACTGTGCAGGCAAGTATTAATCTTCCTACCAAACCCCTTCATTATAGATAAGTCAAAGCTCGGGTCATTTTACTACAGTATAGGTAGAAAAAGTCCTAACTGAATTACTGTGAAGTATGAATTAGTGAAATTCAAATTAATGAAGATGCACAATCATAACCAATGACAAATATCACCCTAGCTTTACCTCCCCCTCCAAATTTATACCATCAGGCTTTAAGACTTTGTGACTTTGTTAAGATCACTTTGCAGGGACTTACAAAAACAATGCTATAATAATAATTTATATAACACCTATTATAAATATTCTTATTACTATGCAAGCATAATAATACAATTTTCAGAGGAATTTAGAAAATACACAAAAACAATTCTAACGATTTGTGCATACACATCCAGTTGAATACTGGACAATGGCCTAGGAACAGTCTTAGAATTCAAGTGACATAGGTTTAAATCCCAAGTTATCTTTTCAGCAATTCATCAAATCCTTTTAAAACACTCTTGTTAGTTTGAAAGTTGTCTATTTTAGAAAGAAAATTAATGGCTTATTGGGATAAGCCCTATACAAATAGTTTTTGCATTATAATGACTTAAGATTTTTTGATTTTATAAATCATGCAAAATGAGATACACATTTGGTAGAAACCCTGTTTGAAATGTGAATTTTGACCTTTTCTTAGGCTAGTGATGATACTACTTTCTCTAGGTACTAGGCACCAGCAGCAATCTGCTTTCCAGTTAGCCATGTGCTCAGAAGAGTAAACAGCCAATACTGTCCAGCGAATTTTGTTCCCAGATAATTTTGCCACACATGAGGCCAATATACGTGTTCTGAGCATAGTTAAAGTAGGGTAGGCTATGCTATCATATTTGATGTACTAAATGACTTCCAATAAATTCATCAGTAACCAGATTGTAAGTGAAGGAACATCTATACCATATAAGCTTCACTTATCAAAGTCAAGCTTATTGATCTTTAACTCCCTTCCAGGCATTTACAAGGAATGTAAAATACTTAACTATTTAATCCAAATTGAAAACTACTTCAGGTAGGTTGCTAAAGAAGCAGATCCTAAGATGAGGATTTATCTCTTTTTGGAGATTCATTTTTGCGTTTGATGTTCTCCTGGTTCATATTTCACATTCATTATGGATTTATTATTATTTACCTTTTCATATTCATGAATTCATGGCTTCTTCAATCTGTAGAATGCTACCTTTGTCAATAGAGAAAATTCTTAAAAATTTTCTTTTAAATATTGTTTCTACCATATATTCTCTCACCTTCTCTCACTCTAGTTAAATATGTGTTATATCTTCTTGCCATATTTTTTTTTATCTCCTTCCTCTGTAGTATTTGCCAATGGTTTTACTTCTCTGTGCTTCAGTCTGAAATAATTTTTCTTTTCTAAACTTCTATTATTCCTACCTATTGAGGTGTGGTATTTTGGGTGTGGTGTATTTTATATATTGGGTGTGGTATGATTATTTCAAAAATGTCTGTTTGATTATTTTGCAAATCTGCAACAGGATGTTTATTTATTCAGTTTCTTTGCGAAATTAGTATGTTTTTAATATTGGCATATTTGTTATTATCTCATATTACCTTTAGTTATTGATTCATAATATTATTCTATGTTCCTTGAATAACAGAAATTGTATCATTTCAATCCTTTTGCATATACTGAAGCTTTTTATGAGCTAAAGACTCATAAAAAGCTTTAGACTTCCTTAAAGTCTATCCTGGTAATTGTCATTTCTGCAAAGGAAATGAATGATTATTTTGTTGTGATTGAATAAAAACATGAGGTGTTAGGTATAGCTGTTTTTAATATTCTTCAAATCTTCTGTTTCCTTGAGACTTCTTCCCAAGATGGTCAATCAATTATTTAAATGGAGGTACTAAAAAACCAGCCATTACTGTGGTCTGTTTTTCCTTTCATTTCTTTTTTTTCTTCATGTATCCTAGGGCTCTATGATTAAAATGGTTTATAATTGCTTCCTACCTATGCATTGACCCATTTATCATCATAAAATTACTTCCTTCATGCTAGTAATAATTACTGTCTTCATTTTTATTTTGCCTGGCATAGTGTAACATTATAGCCTTTTTTTGTGCTTAAGATTTATATATTTGTAATTTATTTTATTCTTTGACTTTTATTCTCTGTATTTCTCTGAATTAAAAAAAAAATATCTCTTGAAGACAACATATAGTACAAGACTGACAATGAAGTTTGTGGACTAATCCTAGAAAAAGTGCTACCTACCTCATTGCTGAATATCATTGTACTAACCTTCAAAGTACTCCCCTTGGGAAGCTATGCACCAAAACCAGTGCCTAGTCACTTTTTAAAGCAATTTTGGAACTATTGTTCTAGAAAGACCATCAGGGTGTGGTTATATAAAGTCTGACAATTAACTTCACAAAGCTTGCTACTGACTGCTTACATTACAGCACTATATAAATGACTCAGTGGGGTTTCATATCCTTAGTGTATAGTGTCACACAACTGTGTTTATGTCAATGTGTGGCAGTGTCTTTCTGAATAGTGTTCGTTATTATTGTTGAAAAGTTTTGGTGCCATATACAACAGTTCTGATGGTCTAGTAGTATATATAGACTTTGTAGTATATATATACATACTATATATGTATATATATATAGTATGTATAGATATATAGAGATATGTATACATAAAGTATATATATACTATAAAGATATAAATACTGTAAAGTATATATATTGTTATATGTGGCTATTTAAAATTTTATGGGTCAGCTTAGTGGTCAGCTAATATTTAGATGTGGATTTCTCTGAATTCCTTAAGCCAAAATGTCCTGCACATTTAACAGAAGTACATAGTATGTGTAGTGAAGAATGCCTCAATATTCCTCCAGTTTACAACTTGGCTATAGCTTTGCATAGCATTCACTTCTTGATTATATAATGTCTCATAATCAGACACAGTTGAGAGATTAGGGTCTTTATACATATTTATTTCCTGGACAGCACATAGCCTTACACATTTGTTTGGCCTTTAAATTTTTAGGAATGTGATTTTTCAGAAATGTCTTAACAATGAAACTTGTTGTACAGCTTCAAATCAATTCCCTTTGTCCAGTTCATGCAATGCTGCTGGGTTTGATGGCTATTATGGTTATGAGGATGCTTATTTTTAAATCTACTGCAGGACTGGAATAAAAAGTAATGTGAATAGGCAAAAAAAAAAAAAAAAAAAAGGTCACAAAGTCACTAACCACACTGATTGTCACATGTTTCATTAAATAAACACTCGTTTATTTTTGCAAGTCATTGACTAATTTCGAGATTGAAAAAGTTGTTTTGGGTGATTTTTGCCAGTGCTCTTGTTGCTTTTATTGCAAATCACATTGTTCATGGTTTTTACTCTCTAATTCTGGAAGTGATCTTTCTATTCACTATGATTTCTATGATCATATTTTAAAACATAAATATTTAGGTATTTCTCTACTTTGTTTGCCAAATGAATGTGTAAGGCAAAGAGCGACATTTACTTATTTGATTTCTGGACTAAATTATATCTATTAATTTAAAATTATATATTGCCACTCAAAAATAGACTAGTTGAATCCCAAATTATGCTGAACTTTATATAAAAGTTTCCTATTTTAAGAACTTCTAGATTTACCCCTACCTATCTTTCCATCTCAATCTTGCATGACCTTCCTGTCAATACCTAATGCATCATCGTGATTAAGATATATGCTATTTATATCTATCTACATACCTAACTATATTCAAACATATTTATGTGTATATGTATACATATTATACATGTATGTGTGTATATCTATATCTATATTTGGTACTTACTTACATACATATATGTTAATATGTGTGTGTTTAAAATAGAATGTTACCTAGTCACAATGATGTATTAGGTATCTATTGAAAATTTTAATGAATAAGGACTCAAAATTACTTATAAATGAAATAGGGTTGCTAGCATTAGTCAATATCTGAGGGACCTGTCCTATAAATAATACATTTTTTTGTGAGTAAATAGCTAATACTCTCCTGTGTATTTACTTTTATTATTTAATGCTAGAATGTTATTCTCCCACCTTAGCAACACATTCCTTCCCAAGCATATCGAAATTGTGTCTCTGCTCTGCATCAAATATTTAATAAATATGTAGGTCTCCACATATGCGTTACCAGGGTCATCATTTGCAAATGCCCTTTCTGCTGTAAGGGTGAGAATGCTAAGTATATATAAAAGACCAACACATATTCATTCTAGAATAATTTATTTGGTCTATTATTCTTTAATATACTTATCCTGACCCATCTGTACATTTCTCTACTTCCATTTTGTTCATTTATTCAACATTTGCATCGTTTATCTCTAAGTACAAATTTATACATCCTACTTTTAAATCACTTTATTTTTTTATTTTTATCTTGTACTATTCCCTTTTCAACAATCTATCCAGTCTATTCTTATACACTGATGCCAAATTTTTTCTGTCTGCTAAGTACTTGCTTTCCCATAACTCTTTAAATCTAGGCCCTGGGTTTTACTCAAATTTTAGTTTTAACTGTTATCTAAATCTTTCTTTACTCAATCATCTTAAACCTTTCTGTGTTAGTTAAAAAAAGAAAGTTACTCATTTGACACCCCTTATAGTAAGTAGGTCTTGTATTTTCTCCTTTGAATCTAAAAGAGTTAAGTGCTGCTTCGACCAGTTTAATGGTGGGAATGATGTTAGTTGTCTTTTGAGCCAGGTCCTAAAATGCTATGCAGTCCTCCTGCTTCACTTGTAGCATTTGTTCTGGGGGTGCTCCCTTTCAGATGCCAGCTGCCTGCGACACATAGAGAAGCCATGTGCAGGCATGCTGGTGAACAGACCCAGCTGAGACTGACCTTCCTGTCATAATGACATGTCCTGTCCTACACACATGAAAAAAAAAAAAAAAAAAATTGTCCAGATCATTTCAGCCAACAAATGTGTACAGCATCCCTAACTAATTAAATTCTCTCAGCTGAGACCCCAAACATTTGTAGCAGAGATAAACAATGCCATTTTTTCCATGTCTAAATTCCAGATCCATCATCTCTGTGTACACAATAAATTGGTTGTTATTTTACATCACTAGCATGGGGTTGTTTGTTTTCCATCAATAGGACTAGAGCATCTGTTCTCATCCAAGCCCTCCCCACCAGCACATATGCTACTCAATGAATTTCTAGCAAATGGAGTCTGACAATTAGCATGCTAGTGTTCTAAATAGTTTTGAGAACTGTGTTTCTTAAGCATTCACTGTTATCATAAATTTCTTTCTTTCTCTGACCCTTCTTTTGGAGGTAGAATCATGATTTACTGAAGTATATCAAAATGTACTACGTATTATTGGCCCTTGGTGTTTTTGCAGGAACAATGCATAATATGTCTTGAGAAAGGTAGAAATTGCTCTAAAGAAAAATTGGAGTTTGATATATCCCTACTATCTCATTACATAATAGTTTTCACTAAAATCAGGGCTCTGACCATTTTGAAAACTTACTGACAATCATTTAAAATGGCTGGTCCATGAAATGGTCATAAAGGTTCAGAAAGAACATTGCTTTTAAATTGAACCTGTCATCTAGATCTATTTGTAGCACTAAAATGTATATTAAAGGAAACTGCCTTCCCATAATAATTTCTATGCCTACCATTACATGTTGTTGTACATATGGTTTATGTACTGATATTTATTTGACTGCAGTTTGGTACATGCCATGGATGGATATCTGCTGCAATAAGTAATAAAAATTCCAGTCCAAATCTGTAGACTCTGGTTCTGAGCCACAAGGACAAGATTTATATGATTCTGTACTATATAAATAAAAATGGAACCTATTTGGCCATAAAATTCAATGGTGGAAATAACCAAGAAGATTAAGAATGATGATATATGAATTTCATGCAAGGTAATGCTTCATAAGATAGTAATTGAGAGAGCATATCTGCTAAATAGAGAAACCCATTCTTGTCTCTTTCAGTATTTTTTTAAATACTCGAACAAAATCATACCATATATCATATTTTTGGAATATATATATATAACACGATGCTCCTTTTAGTCTCCATATATGAAGTCTGGGAATTGAGTTTGTGATCTTACCCTAGAAAAATGTATTTACACACCTAATTAGTGAATATCACTACTTCACCTTCACCTTCCCCTTGGGAAATTATGCACTGATGCCTGCCCCTAGTCTACCTTCAAAGCAGTTTTGGGACTCTTTTTCTAGAATGGTCATTAAAGTTGTCATTGTCATCAATATGTCTTCAATACTTTATCTTCAGGTAAAGAAAAATGTCATTGGGGGCCAGTTCAGATGAGTAGGGAGGGTGTTCCAATACAGTTATTTATTTACTGGCTAAAAACTCCCTCACAAATAGTGACATGTGAGCTGGTGCCTTGTTTTGTTGCAAGAACTATGAGTTATTGGCCAAGATTCTTAGTTAAGATTTTCCTGTTTCTCTATCAATGTTTACTTTGTCTGTCATGCTTCTCACCTCAGTCAGTAATATTAATGCACAATTTTAGCAAATTCTTGCAATGTTTTCATTTCTGCTGGTTATTGACTGCCTAGACCTCTCTTCATCGATGACACTTTGTCTTTTCTCAGAAAAACTCCTAATGCATTTGTATACTGCCACTTTCTGCATGACATTATCCCCATAAATCTGGACTAGCATGTCCCTGATTTTACCTCTTGCCAAGTTAAACAAGAAATATAAGAATCTTTGTTGCTCTAATTCAAGCTCCATTTTCATGAAAGCACAGAAAAGCACGCAACAGCAATAAAGAACATTATTCAGCAAGACACCATCAACATCAACATGAATACAAGTGAGACACTGATATGCCAAGGTTACGAAACCTTACTAAGTTGTTTGTACAGTGCTGCTGATGTAAGTGCATGGTGGCAAGTCAATGAACTTAACTGTGAGAACTTCACATACATATGTACAATGGATAATCCCTTGAGAATGTTTAGTAATAAATAGTATATTCAAAAGTAAATTTCATGGTAAATTCTGGGACATTTATAACACAGTAATCATTCAATTAAGATGATTTTACTTTTACTTTTCAATTTAGTATGAAAAACTTTTAGGGTTCGTACTTCATCTAATTATACCAATTAGGTGTCTTTTTGCAATCTATGAATCTCTCAATTTGATGCAATATCCTGTTACCACTTGCCTATGTACTTATAAATTAAAAATTTATTTGCATATCTTGAAAACAAAGGAATTTTCTTATGACTTTCAACAAAGTTAAAGTTATATTTATGAGGCTAAATATTGAACCATTATTTTTGCAAACTTATCCAGAAAATATGTGAGATTATACATTGATGATTTCTTCCTTTTAA
Organism: Loris lydekkerianus; assembly: GCA_963574355.1. Classification (NCBI taxonomy): domain Eukaryota; kingdom Metazoa; phylum Chordata; class Mammalia; order Primates; family Lorisidae; genus Loris; species Loris lydekkerianus. The sequence continues at coordinate 7,347 of CAUYPK010087355.1, read as the reverse complement.
AATTTTTTTTAATATCAGAATACTACAAGGGTAAAAGTGTTTTGGTTACATAAGTTGCTTTTATACCATTTGAGCCCAAGATGTAAGTGTGCCCATTACCAAATTTGTGTGCATTATACCAATTAGATGTGAATTTTCCCATCTCCTCTTCCTCCATCCCACTTGTTTGATTTTTGATGAGTATTATTTCTATATGTACACATAAGTGTTGATTGGTTAGTTCCAATTTAATAGCGAGTACCTGTGGTGTTTTGTTTTGTTCTTTTCCCCTGTTCTTATGATACCTCATTTAGAAAAATTGTGTCCTCTTTCACCCACTCGTGTATTGATGGGTATTTGGGTTGTTTCCACATCTATGCAATTTTGAATTAGGCTGCTAAAAACATTTGAGTACGGGTGAATTTTATATAAAATGTCTTTTTACTCCTCCTTTGGGTAAATACTTAGTTGTGGGATTGCTGAATGAAATTGTAGGTCTACTTGTAGTTCTTTGCTGTATCTCCATACTACATTCCATACACATTGTACCAGTTAGCATTCCCACCAATAGTGTATAAATATTCCTTTCCCTACACGTCATCTCAACATTTGTTGTTTTGGGACATTTTGATAAAAGTTATTCTCAGCTAAGTTAAATGATCTCTCATTGTACTTCTGATTTGAATTTTCTTGATGATTAACTGAGCATTTTTTCACATGTTTGTTGTCTATTCATCTATCTTCATATATAAAATTTCTATTTATGTCTTTTGTTCACTTTTTAATCAGTTTGTTTCATTTTTTTTTTTTCCTGGCAATTTGATTAAGTTGTTTGTAAATTCTGGATACCAGCCATTTATCAGATGTACAAAATGCAAATATATTTTTCAATTACATAGGTTGTCTATTTGCTCTATTGATTATTTCCATGACTATGCAGAAACATTTAATTTGATCGGGTCCCATTTGTTTACTTTTTTTGCTTCTGTGATTGCTTTGGGATAGTATTCATAAATTCTTTACTGTGGATGATGTCTATGAGAGTTCTTCAACATTTTAGTCTAGAATTATTTTATTTTCATGCCTGTTAAGTCTGTTTAAATCTGTTATCTAGCATGAATTAATTTGTGTAAGTGATAAGAAGTGCTGATCCTTTTTCAGTCTTCTAATATGGTCATCTAATTTTCCCAGCACCATTTATTGAATGGGGATATTTTGCCCAGATTTTGTTATTGTCTGCTTTGTCAAAGATCAGATGGAAAAACGAGGATGGTTTTATATCTGGGTTTTATTTTATGACCCATTGGTCTATGTCTCTGTTCCTGTGCCAGTACCATGCTGCTTTGGTTACTTGTTGTATAACTTGAAGTCTGGTTTAGTGATGCCTCCCACATTGTTCTTTTTGCTGAGGTTGTTTTGGGCATACAGGGTCTTTTCTGGTTCCATATGAAGCATAGAATTATTTTTCCTAAATAAGCAAAAAATGATGTTGGTATTTTCATTGGGATTGTATTGAATCTGTAAATCACTTTCTGTAATATCAACGTATTTGCAATGTTGATTCATGCAATTTGTATGCAAGATATATTTTTCCATTTACTTACATCATCTGAGATTTCCTTCCTCAAAGTTTTGTAGCTTTTTTAACTTCTTAGCTAAATATATTCCTAAGTACCTTTCATAATAGCAATATGATAATTTCCACAGCCAGTGACATATTAAAAGGAAATATCAATTTAGAAAATAGATAATAGCAAAACTTAAAGTGTTATTTTTCTTTGGTTTGACTTAAGAAAAAAAATTTAAATTTTATTATCTTTTTTTCTTTAGAAAAATATTATAAACATTTTTATGAAATAGTACTATTAAAATTAATTTATAAATAAATAGTTTAAACATTCAGACATATTTTCCCCTTGAAGTTACATGTAGTTGAAGAAACAAGTCACCCACAATACAAATGAATGTGTCTTATTAGAGACAATCATACAATTTATTGAGCATCTATTCTGTATAGGGAATCCTAAGAAATGTATAAATGTAAAAGAAAAAAATCTTAGAAAATGAAAGACCTATGAATAAAAACATTATAAGTATAAAGTGAAAAAATGATTTATCTTGATAATAAAAATGAAGCATAGTACTTTATAATCTATTTTCTTAATAATTCACTAAAATATCACACAATAGGTTGTACAAACTATATTTATAATTGTAGAGAATTAGACCAAACAATAAATAGTTTTATACAAAAGGAAAAGTAATGGAGTCAAATGAATATGAGGATAATTTTAGGGAAATTTCAAAAATTCACTGATGAAGCACTCATAAGTGACACAAAAATGTTCAATAAGTTATTTGTTTAAAAACTGCAACAAAAAGCTGTCCACTTAATTTCAGTCTTGCACAGATTCAAGCATGACACAGCTTCCTAACAATAGAATCAGTTTAAAAGAGAATTTCCATTACAAAATCTTCATTTTTAAAAAATAAATGCAAAGACACTCCATGTTCATTTATCGGAAGAATTAATTTTGCTAAAATGTCCATATAACCCAAAGTTATCTACAGATTCAACACCATCTTACCAAATTCCCAAATGGTATTGTTATACAAATAGAAAAAATATTCTAAAATTCGTATGAAACCATATGAATTCACGTGGACCACAAAATAGTTCAAACTATCTTAAGAAAGCAGAACAAATCTGGAGGCATCACATTTCCTGATTTCAAAGTATATTTCAAAAATATAGAAGCTAAAACACTATTTTACTGACACACAAAAAGCAGTTGCAGATCTATGAAACAGAATAGAGAAACAGAAACATACCCACTCATTTATGGTCAACTGGTCTTGAACAGGAATGCCAACAACTTACAATGGGGAAAAGATAGTTCAAGAAACTATATTAGAAAAACTGAATACACACACACACACACACACACACACACACAAAACAAACAAACAAACAAACAACAACCAAAAAAACAGTTGGCTTCTCATAATATACCATACACTAAAATCATTCAAAAATGGAGTAAATTCCTAGAAGGAAACATAGACAAAAAGTTGCATGATGTTGATCTTGAACATAATTTCTTGGACAGGATACCAAGACCTCAAGCAACAAAAGAAAATAAAAATAGACAAACGGGGCTACACCATTGGAGAGTTTCTTGACATCAAAGAGAAAAAAAAAAAATCAACAAAGAGCTAATATAAAAAATAGGAAAGAACATTTTAAACACTATATTTGATAGGCGGTAAATATTGAAAACATATAATGAACCCTTTTAACTCGAGAGCAAACAAAAACAAACAAAAACAAACAAAAACTCCCAAATAACCATATTAAACAATGGTCAAAGAACATGAATAGACATTTTCCTAAAGAAGACATCCTAATTAACCCGGATGTATGAAAAGACACCCACCTGATAAGTCTGTGCAGATGTTCCCTGGCCCCCAGTTTCAGTGCCAAGATGAGTACTGGTACCAAGTTGAGCTGATGACGGAGTGATCACAGACACGGAGCAGTCCTACACAGTTTATTACAGGAAAAAGAAAGAAACTATATGCAGTGAAAGTGAAGAAGGAAGCCACGCAAAGTAGCACAAAGTGAAAATTCATTCCAGAGATAAGAATGCATCAGGCTCCAGGAGTGGATAAAGACCCACAGTCTGAGCACATGCTGGCTTTCATATGATCACTGGTTTGTCTCATCTTTTTCCTGGCAGGATTGATTGCCATTTCCTACCTTTTGGGGTGACTGAAAGGTTGGGTTTATGAACAGAGTAGATAACAGGTTACATAACAGATTGGTTATATAACAGTTTCCCTTTTTACTTATATGTCTTCCCCAGAATCCTTCACAAAGCTCTGCCCATGCTATGCTAGAGTTCTAGGTCAGTAAAAGGTCACTAGGGACTCCTCACTATGTATGTTCTCACAGGGGAACACTGCCTCGCCACAGTTTGGATTCTAACTACAGTTAGTTTCCAACTCTTTATTCTCAGACACCAGCTTGCCACCACTTATGGCTACTTTCTATTCATAAGCATCAATCTATATATTTTATATATATATATATATATATACATATACATACAGGCTATTTAAAATTTCTAATTGTTAACAGGCTTTATTCTAGAATTGTAGTTTTGAGCAGGTTTATCTTTCAATAGTCATCACTACTCTCATTTTGGTGAAGAATTTTTTTTTTTAATTCAGTCATATATAACTTTCTTTTCATTAAAATTTCTCCACCTTTTACTTTCTAAAAGCCTGTAATGTATGAGTCATGGATTTTAGATGTGATAAATTTACACCCAGGTCAGCTCCTAGTACCTGAATTGATGTTATCAAGTAAGACTTTTTTTTTTTTTTTTAGCTCTTGAAGAAGTGTAATTATATTGATAACCTCAAATCAAAAATTAAGGCATTACAATTATTTTGATGTTCTATCTCTCATATCCTTGCCCATGCCTTTCTAGACATTTTACTGGAACTCTTGATCTTGTCAACATTTCCCAGCAAGAAATCATTTTGTCTCTCTTCCTGGCAATTACAGCTCTGGGGTTTGAAGTTTTTTTTTTTCCATATCCTGAATACTGTTTAGAATACATCTTTATTCTTCTCAACAGTGTTCCTACAACACATGGGTGATGAAATCATTGTACATTTGGCCAAATTTAGCCCATGGTCTGTTTAAAAGAATTTTTTTTTTTAATTATCTAGAACCTATTAGTGGTTTTTACTTTTGTAAAGTGTTACACAAAAGAAGACTGTGTGACAAAGTATGTGTCTGCATCAAAACCCCCTAAAATATTTACATTCATAATTGTTGCTAACATTGCTTTAAAGAAAAAGTGTGCTGACTTTGGCTGTGCCATTAACCCAACTATATAGGCTTTAAGTCTGGATTTGTACTTACTGTCCACTGCAAACACGTACCACATAAGGATTCTTGGGAGCTCTAAGGAAGCCTCATCATAGAGTATTACTCTCTGTAAATTCAAGCACCCTCAATATTCTCTTAGTTTCATTTCAGTCTTATGGAGGTAGGGTTAATGTACAAACAGAGGCCTGATACAAATATTTAAAATAATGCTCATTACCATCCAATTGACTGTAGTTGAGCTATAGTTCAGATAATGTCAGCTGTTTTCTTAAACTTTATGTCTTTTAATCTAAGAATATTATTGTTAAAAGTTAACAACTGTTTAGCTCTTCTCTGTGGCAAATGATGACTTGCATAAATATGAATTTAAAATTATTTATATTTGTTTCAAAAGATATATTCACACCATGAATTAAATCAATGCTTGCCTCACTAGATACACATAGATAAAGAACTTAAGAATTAGAACCTTACTCTTTATAATTTGTGCATAGGCCTATTTAAAAAAATAGTAAGATTCAAATGAAGAAAATGATTTTGATTTCAACCTATTCTGTGTTCTAAACCAGACTCTTTTGAAGCAAAGATTGAGTTATTTTTTTTCATTCAGGAATATCACAGTTTGTTAATAAAATTGCATTGAAAATAGTTTGAAAGTACATTTTTTTTTAAAGAAAGAATTTGTTTTCCTTGAAAGAGTGGGTGACTGTTTCTGTGCTCAGACAGTAGGGGAGCTTCCATTATTTAAAAGGTTACATTATACCTCTGCTGAGAGAGGGAAATAAGCAGTCAATTCCCTGAGAATGAAAGCAAGAGGAAGGAAGTTGTGTTCTTTCAAAACCAGAACACTTATAGAAAGCATTTATCTCCAGGTAAATATAAGGTACTGTTTAAGAGTGTGCATTATCTAATCAGCGATTGGTCCTAGAAACAAAGCAAAAAGGAGGATGAAAAAAAAAAAAAAAAAAAAAAAAAACTTAGGAAACCTCTCTTTCTCTCTCTCTCCATTTAGTATACAAGAAATAATGAGCTTGCCTCTCTGTTGTTTCCAGAAGATGATTAACAGGGTATAACCAAAAATGCAAAAATTAAATGTTTTTACTCATACACTGCTCCCATATTCAGTGGTATAGCCAACGGAATTGCTGAAAAATGATACATCTGCCTTTTTCCAAATATACATGCAGACATTTATCATTCCAGCATTGGTTTATTTCCCTAGTGAGGATGCACTAAACCCCATCTCAGCCACGTTGTCAAAGAAGCAGATGCCCCTTCCTTACCATCTCCTTTCCATTTTCTCCTGTTCCTTGCAACCTTTACTTATCACTCCACAGGAAACTGGTATCCTCCACCTCAGAATTCTAATAATCATGAATTTGGCTACTACCACCAGGGCTGTCTTTGACACACCTAATCCTTCTCTTTCATCCTAGGTCTTTTTCTTACACACCTTTTCCTTACGTGTTACCTATCTGGTGTTTTTTATTTTATTTCTCAGAAGGAATTTGAAGCTACAAATTGTAATTACCATTGATAAATTCAGAAATAAGGTACAAGCTCCCTTAAGTGACCTCCATCAAATTAATTTTATAGATAAATTAATGGCTTTGATTCTATTTGTAAAACCTATTGACTAAGGTATACACTAGTAGATTAGTGTACTACACCTGTACTTGTTTGCTTATCAACAGTTTATAGAGTTTGTATTGTAAACTATGTGTAATATTTTACTTTATTTCATAGTTTAGTTGAACCTTAGGTATAAGAATATGATATTCATATGATAAATGATTATTTTAAAGAATTTACAGAATATGGTAGATATTATGAGGAAAGCCTCCAACTTAATGAACACATGAGAATAAATTTTTCTTCAGCAATACTGTTTAACATTTTTTTTCTAAAAGGTTAAAGCCATGTAATGATATGTGAAAGTAGTTTGAGAAAAAAAATATGCAGTGCAAAATCACTTTATACATTCCTTATAAAAAACAACTAAGAGAGAATTACATTCATCCAAGATACATGCCAAGAATCATAGTGAGCACCTACAACAAAGAAGGTGGTATTTTCTAATTCCCAGGGTTTGATTATAGAAAAATCACATATTATAAAACTTTTAATATCAAAAATAAATTACTACTTGCAATGTGACACACTCACACAAGTCAGTCTCAATGGACTTTAAAATACTCCAGGAATATATTTTTTTTCCTATTTATTCATTTTTTTAAAATTTATTTTTTTATTATAGATAAAAATATGCACCATAGATGTGGCCCAACCCATTACCCTCCCTCCACCCAAACCTCCCCCCTACCTTCCCCTTCCTTGGTCCTTTCCCCATAGTCTTGTGGTATAGTTGGGTTATAGCCTTCATGTGAAAGCTATAGTTTAGCTTCATAGTAGGGCTGAGTACATTGGATACTTTTTCTTCCATTCCTGGGATACTTTGCTAAGTA
>CAUYPK010087353.1:0-37725 GCA_963574355.1 Loris lydekkerianus | reverse complement strand
GCTGGAACATATTCTTCTTAGTAAAGTATCTCAAGAATGGAAGAAAAAGTATCCAATGTACTCAGCCCTACTATGAAACTAATTTATGGCTTTCATATGAAAGTTATAACCCGGTTATAACCTAAGAATAGGGGGAAGGGGAAAAGGGAGGAGAGGGAGGGGAGAGAGGGTGGAGGTTGGACGGAGGGATGGTGATTGGTGGGATTATACCTGCGGTGCATCTTACAAGGGTACATGTGAAACTTAGTAAATGTAGAATGTAAATGTCTTAACACAATAACTAAGAAAATGCCAGGAAGGCTATGTTAAACATTGTGATGAAAATGTGTCAAATGGTCTATAAAACCAGTGTATGGTGCCCCATGTCCGCATTAATGTATACAGCTATGATTTAATAATTAAAAAAAAAAAGAAGAGAGAAAACCTGGAGCAGTTTTTATGCAGAAAACAAGTAACTGTCACCATGTCATAAATTTCCTCATTGTTTTATAATTCCAATCAATCCTCCCAATTTGTGTCAATACAAACACAGAGTTCCTGGATTTAATGGTAAAGTCACAAGCCATTTGTATACTAAGGACAACTAAGTTCAGAGCCAAGTCGTGGATTGTCTTAGAGATCAGCTGTGGAAAAATGGTGGGATTTACCCCAGATGGGAACCAAAGAGGATTGGCTTTTTCCAAGCTTAAATATAGCTCACTATAGTAGCATACTCTTCCCAGAAGATTTCTAGGTAGTTTGGAAGCTACTACCAAGTAGTAGCTTGGTACTTTACTACTTAGTAGCTTTACTACTTAGTAAAGCTGTAGATCTTTACTAAGGGTGTAGAAGAGGATACCGTTTTTTCTTTTTTCTTTTTTGCAGTTTTTTGCTGAGGCCAGGTTTGAACCCACCACCTCCGGTGTATGGGACCAGTACCCAACTCCTTTGAGCCACAGGCACTGCACTCTTTTTCTTTTCTTTTAGTAAAAACTTTTTTGCATGACATTTTAATCATTAAAGTTTTTTTCCCTAAATAAAAAATACTTCTAAGTTCATAGCCATAAAATCTATACATTTGGGAGTAAATCCAAGGATAAAGGCTTTTCTTTTTTTATCACCTGACACATACATAGACTTTTTTCCCTCCCTTTCACATACTAAGCAATTTAGAGATAGTAAAAATTGAGATCTGTGAAAAAAAGTTTGGAGATTCCATCTCATTCCATTTATGTCTATATATAAAGTATATAGAGCAATCCCTATTGCATTGCAGATATCTGCAAATTATTACAGATAAGTTTGGTATTATTACAACATGTTATTATTGTAATGATTATTTTAATAAATGAATAAGATGATGTTTTTAAATCTTTTGTCAGAATATCTTCCACATAAGACATCCTCAATAAATCTTATTGGATATAGTTATAAATATTGTTATTTACATAATAAAACATCTAGATAATTTTTTTTCTTCTCATTGTCTTTGCTTGGCAAACTCCTATTCATCCCCTAAAATCCCAACTTTAGTTCACCTTCAAAAAAAAGGCTTCCCAAATAGAATTAATTATTCTATCTTCTATGTCATTTTGGTACTTAAATATTATACGTCCTTATTATATTATATCATGTATTATTCACTATTTTGTCTCATGTGATAGTTCATGAACTCCTCAAAAGCACAGATCACGCTGTCTTCAGCATCAGACTCAGCATCCATGGTTCAATGTCTGGCCACTTGGGACAGGCTCCATAGACATTTGTTAGCTTGAATAAAAACATCAGGCTTAGAGACAAAGGGAACTCACCCATTTTTATGCCCAAATGAAGATGGGAATGTAGAGAATGTTTTTCTTTGGAAAAAGAAATCTCAGCGGCTTACTTGAAAATAGGCTGAGTGCTTACAGAAATGAGTGCCAAAAGCTAAGCATAAGCAACTCAGGACTGGTACAGCCCAGTGTTAGAGAATGCATCAGCCTCCTCCTTTGACTCAGCAGCTGCAGAACAGATGGGTATGACTGTGGCTCAGTGACACAGCCACCAGCCTGGGGAAGAAGGACCAGACGCCACAGGCAAGAGAGCATGTTCTCCCTTTTGAAAATACAATATTCTTTAAAGATCACCACCACTATACCAGCATAACTTGGTGTAAGTTTTGGTGCTCACAGGGGGAGAGTAAGTGTCTAAAATGATCTCCACATACCCCTCACGGCCCTTGTGAGGCTGAGACGCGAGCCATCTTGCTGAAAGATGTCCTTTCATCTTCCCCAAGATCTTGCATTTTTTTCAACTCACAGGGCGACGTGAGTAGGACAAATGTAGTCAGAGCAGCAGGAAGAATCTGAGCAGAGATCTTTGGTCCAGAAAATGTCTGTTTATGGGGCTGAGTCTGCAAAAAGTGCAATACTTTGGCCCAAAGTCACTGCCACATAAGCAAAGTTCTGTATGCCCCCCACCCCCCATCTGCCCCTGGGCTGTGAGAATCCTCTCCATCTCTTCTCCCTGACTGCAAGAACATTCTCTCTGTTAGCTGGCTATTTTTTACTCATTTCCTCTGAGGCCTCATTCCCCATCCACAAAACAAAGAACCACTTTTCTTCTTTCTTTGATTAATAAACCAATTGTTACATCCATTCAACATCAACCTTGGTGGGTATCAGGCCTGATGTGAAGTGAAGTAACAAGGTTGCAGAAGCGGTTATCCTCAGAGAACTCCCAAATCTTACTGGTAACGGATTATACACATGAAATTATAGCACAGTTTTGACTACAGGGGCACAAAAAAGGTGCAGGAAATTCTGTTTAAATTTCCTGGTGAATTGGCAAGATGAGGAGATTAGCACCAAGTATGAATTCTAGGAAAGGAACTTTTTCTAGAATTTTCTAGAGTAGAGGTCATTTCTTTATACAGTGCTCAAAGAGCTATCAATTATATGATACATCTTGGGGGAGAATAGCTTGTTTGCGTTTACTTTTCCCTTATAAAAGGGAGTGAGTGGTTTGCAGAATTTTGATGACATTTGTCTAACACTGTCATAGTCTGAATTGCCTCTAGGTATAGATTCTTGCACACATGGTTCCAATCCAGAAGATTTCTGCTGTAGGATAACCATGTACCCAAGCCTCCCATTCCTTGCATAGCTCAGCAAAAAGCACATCTGAGCTGGATATTATATTTCTGTGCATTCAAACAACCGTTTGTTCTAACCCTGTAAAGGTACGCCGGGCCCTGTAAAAAGATCTGTATCCTTGAGAAGCTGGTAGCCAGGGCAGAGGAGATTCATGACAGTTGATAGGAAGAATGAGTTGTTTCAACCTCCAAACACAAACCCTGCTGGCATCACATGGGGAGGAAGGGTTGTGGAAAAGGGCCCATGAATAGTTTGGGGACTATTAACCTCTGGAGCAAGTTCACATTATAATGGGTTTGTGGAAATTGAAGATCCTTACACTCAACTCTGTGTCTTTCAAGGTCTTTAGATTGAAGCATCTTCTTCTTCTTCTTCTTTTTTTTTTTAATTTTCTCTATACATATACATGTGTTTATGTGTTTATTTGGTTTCCACTTTTTGCCTTAGAAGCCTTTGTCTTAGACAAAGCTTCTTCTAAGACAAAGTCCAATAAGATCATCTATACTGAAACATGTTGGTGTACTATGACATTAGCATGTCTTTGTTTCTCTGTGTTATCAAAAAGCCTGTTTTCTTCACTAAGGATGCAGAGTGGCAGGTAGAAAGGAATAGGACATTGGGAAAGAAAGGGAAGGGGAGGGGAGATAGGAGAAGGAGATAGAGAGAGGAAGGAAGGAGAGGAGAGAGAGTAACTGTAAATTGTGAGATGGACCATAAACTCCATGTTGCTATTACAAATGTATCCTGGGAACCTTATAAGCAGATATATCACAAGATGTTTTATTTTTAAGACTAAAAACTAGGGCCAGGAGCAGTGACTCATGCCTGTAATCCCACCACTTTTTGATCACTTGAGGCCAGGGGTTCGAGACCAGCTTGGGCAACATAGTAAGATCCCATCCTAAAAAAATAAAAAAAATTAGGGCAGTGCCTGTGGCTCGAAGGAGTAGGGTACCAGCCCCATATACGGGAGGTGGCGGGTTCAAACCTGGCCCCAGCCAAAAACTGCAAAAATAAATAAATAAATAGTTAAAAAATTTGTTGAGCATGCTAGTATGTACTATAGCCCTAGCTATTCAGGAGTTTGAGGCAGGAGGATCCCTTGAGCCCAGGATTACAGTCCACTGCAATGGACACCATATATCTTAAAAAAAAAAAAAAAAAAAAAAAGTAAAAACTAAAAATGAAGATAACAATTCTGACAATTAAAAATTAAGACAATCTGTAGATAAAATAAAACTTTCACAGGGTCAGCACAATTTTTCTTTAAACATCCAGATAGACATAGAGAGTATCTGAATGAGTGTGGATGGATTAGACCCCTGGCAGTGATTTTGAGTCCATGCTAAAAGATGAAATAATAACTTCTATTTCATGAGCTCAACGTACCTTTTGATTTAAAGGAGAAAAGTGTCTTGGGTTACATTTCCCATCACCTTTCCAATGTTTATAGGTCACAATTGGGTGTTGTCAGAAAATCTTTCTTCTTTGTGCTAAAAAACTCTGGGGGATGATTCTTTCCCCTAGCCTTTCACTAGTTCTATAAATTTGTATCTCATTTGTCTTTTACAAAGAAAGACAACTTTGTATCTCAAGTGAACAAAAGACCAGTGGATCTTGTGCCATCTTGGGGAAGCCCAGAATAAAGACATTTAGGCCATGTTGACGGTTGCTTTCCAGAAACCCAGCTAAAAAACCTGGGGAAAATTAGATACAGTGGGCTCAGAAAATTCACTGTCTATTTTATGTCCTTGCAAGAATAGCTCATATTGAGGCTTTTTGTAATCTCGTTAGAAACCTTCAAGAGACATTTGGTTCATACATTTGTGCCCATGTATGTCCTTGAGCTCAGGAAAATCCTGAGTCAGGCACTAAGTTGTAGAACCTAGTTCGCAAATGGATAAAATAAAGGGAAAGTGGGAAAGTTGAGAGAATTTTCCTTTAGGAAATTCCAGAAAAATAATGTCCTGAGTATATCCAAACCGTTCAGCACCCTGTCTCTGGTCTTTGCTTTTCTCTTAGCAGAAATGTTAAAATAGAAGGACTTAGATGTCAGATAGGTTAAATGAAAATCACCCCTTTGCAAAGATAATCGCTAAAGAGCAAAAAATGTTTCCAAGCTCCAGCCATTGGTCTAATTATTTAAAACAATATTAGATAAAGCAAAATTTCTGCACAAGAAAAGAACCTGAAAAGGCTCTGAGAGGTCATTTCAATAGGATTTTTAAGCCCTGGGAAGTTTAAAGGGTCCCAGTGTATCTACAGAGACATTTGAAAGAAGGGTTGTGTTTTTTTTTTGTTGTTGTTATCGTTCAGTCACGGCAGTGACTCACTGTGAGAATAAGTTGAAGAACAAAAGCCTAAGAACCTGACAGTTACCATAGCAAGGAAGGGAACTTTGACAAACGGAACTCTTTTACGATAATCTCAACAATGTAATCTGTAAATGTGTTTGAAACTCCACCTTAGAGGCTGGGTGCCAAGTTTAAGGGCTGATCCCAGGAAGTGCTGGTCCAGAGCTCTGTAGGCCACCTAACTTTTATTTTTCCATGAGTTTTCTGCCTCTAATAATGAGCTGGGAATTTTTTTGTCCAAAGTACATTTTGTAAAATCTTACCTAAACTTCACAAATGTTGATAAATAAACCTATGTTATAAGAAAGTGTTGGAATAATGCACAAATTCTTCTACAAGCCTAAACCTTTGCCCCATTAGCTATTGAAATATCTTTTCTTTATTCTTATAGCTCTGTTCTTTTTTTTCCCTCCAGATAAACACTATACCCACAGAGAAGGGCACAAAACATAAGTGTTTGGCTCAATACGTTTTTAACAAAGTAAAAAAAAAAATTAGCTAGCACCAAGATAAAAAAGTATTATTAGCACCCTAGAAATTCCCTTTGGGCCCCTTGCCTGGAACACCCACTCTTCTGGGCTCAAGCCATCCTCCTGCTTTGGTCTTCAGAATAGCTGGGATTAGAAGTGTCTACCACTGTGGCTGCCTATGAACTATAATTTTGATGCCCCAGAGACTTAATTACTAATAGCCTACAGTTGGCCCAAATAGTTATAGATAACATAAAAAGTTGATTAATGCATATTTGTATATTATATTATATTATATTATATTATATTATATTATATTATATTATATTATATACTGTATTATACACTGGATCCTGGAATTTGATCCCATATAATATTATATACTATATTATAATAAAGTAAGCTAGACAAAAGAAAATGCTATTAAGAAAATGATAAGGAAGAGAAAATACATATATTTACTATTTTTTTAATTTTAATTTTAATTTTTTTATTGTTACATCATAGCTGTGTACATTAGTGCAATTGCCTGTACCCATTCTAAGATGCACCATAGTATATTTGCTATTCATTAAGTACAAGTGGGTCATCTTTAACCTTACCATTTTGAGAAAGCTGAGGAGGAGGCAGAGGAGAGGTTGGTCCTGCTGTCCCTGGGGTGGCAGGGACAGAAGAAAATCCATGTATAAATGGACGTGTGCAGATCAAACCCATGTTGTTCAAGGGTCAACTATACTTTCACAACTCTGATGTTTAATTTTATGTGCTAACTTGGCTAGGCTATGGCATCCAGTTGTCTGGTCAAATTGCAATCTAAATGCTGCTGTGAAGATATATTTTAAATATGATTAACATTTAAATCTACCTAGAGCAAAGCAGATCAACCTCCATAATGGAGTTGAGCCTCAGTCAATCATTTGAAGGCCTTCAGAGGAGAGATGAAAGATTGAGGCCTCTGAGGAAGAAAGAATTCTGCTTTCAGTCAGACAGCCTTCAAATGCAAGATTGCAATGTCAACTCCTGCTGGAATTTCCTGTCTGCCCTGCGGATTTTGATGTCAGTTCCCACAGTTACATAAGACAATGCCTTAAATTTCTTTCTCTCTCTCTTTCCATATATAGAGGGTGCCAAAAAAAAAAAAAAAAAATGCATGCACATTTAAGGCATAGATAAACCTCCACTGACATTGCAATACTCAGTATATACTGATAACAAAATATGATTACAAGTCAGGTTTGACTTCTGCAATTATAAGAGGTGCTCAAAGTGGTTACTAGCAGAGTATGTGTGTGTATATAGTAGATCCTCTGTAGTTGACTGCCTCCCTACTTAACCACCTTCTTAAGTTGACCTAATTTTCATAGAGCAGACATGCACATACCAGTACAGTAGGCCTAGTTCCTTATGTTGACTACTTCCATATGTTGACCAGTTTGTTACAGTATATATAAATACACATGCGCACTTGTGTGCGTGCACACACACATATCCTATTGGTTTTGTGTTTCTGGAGATCTTTAACATAACAACCCATTAACAAATATAAAAACACAAAACAAATTCTGAGATCCTCACTGCATTTGCCCTCACAACAGTACTCTAAGTTCGACAGGATCAGCCATATTATCCTGGGTGAGGAAGGATAATATTGGGTGAGGAAGCTGAGGAATACAAAAGCCAAGTTCCTCACTTACAGCCATAAAGGTGGTTCATAGCAAGAACCCTCTGTGCCGACGGATCAGCTCCTGCAGAACTCACAACACCGTATTACAGATACTCAGCCTCTAGGTTGGTAGTATCTAGCTCGAGGCAACTCTGGGGCATCAGTGGTCATGTATTATAAACTGAGCTTCCCATGGGAGTCTCCTATACATGCCACTGACGGCAACCCACCCACACAGGTGTGACCAGTATTTCTCCTCTCCTTCCTTGGGAAACCTGACCCTTGGAGGTTCTTTGTCCACCATCCCAAAAGTTATTCTGGGCTCTCCAGCAGGTAGACTGGTTGTGTGCTCAGGTGTCTGGTAAAGTTGGCTACTTACTAGGGAGCATGAAAATACAGTCCAATTTTGTGTTTATATACATACACACATACACATAATTTTTCTATTGGTTTGTCTATAATGTAGGGGGAGTGAGAAACTATAGTCTTTTGGTATTAAAGACTTATCAGGGTCTTAATTCCCACCTGCTACTATGCTATCTCGCCTAGGGGCACACTGTTTTCCTCTAGTGCTTGGATTGGTATAGAACATTCTTCATTGTACAAAGAAACCACAGGTAGGTTTCTGTCTCATTATCCAGTCAGCATGACACATCTTTGTGTTTTTCTAGAACTGTTGGGTCCAACCCCTTTTCCTTCCCCAATGCTTACCTTACCTCAAGGCCAAACAGAGCCAGGAGGAGCATTCCTAGCTGGGTAAGAACCATTATTGTAGGTTGACCTGGGACTCACTCTCAGGAATTCAGCATCTACTTCAAGGCATTTGTCTTTTATCGTCTTTCAGATGTAAAGATATTTCACAGGTTACAAATATTTCATGCAAATTTGCATTTGAAATTCACAAGCTAGTAGCATCAAAGTAAAGATGTTTTTCCTTTAATGCATATTACTATGCTAAGAGTCTAAGAGATAAAGAGGGTTAGGTCAATGGCACAGCTAGAGAGTGGCAGATTTGATGTCTGGATAGTCCATATCCAAGGCTTCCTTTCTGATACCACATTGTGTCTTTCATCCAATTTGAACAAATGCTTTTTCTAAAAATTCCTTATTAGTCAGGCACAGTGGCTTATACCTATAGTCCTAGCACTCTGAGAGGCTGAGTGGGGCGGATTGCCTTCACTCAGGAGTTCAAGAGCAACCTGAACAAAAGCAAGACCCCATCTCTACTAAAAGTAGAAAAACTGGCCAGGCATTGCTGTGGGTAACTGTAGTCCCAGGCTTAGTCAAGAGGATCACTTGAGCCCAAGAGTTTGAGTTTGATGTGAGCTGTGATGCCATGGCACTCTACCCAGGGTGACAGAGACTCTTTGAGCCAGGAGTCTCAAAAAAATTAAAAAAATTAATAAAATAAAAATTCCATATTGTATGTTTAGCATAGTGATGAATAAAACTGGCACAGTTTTGGCTCTCATGCTTACATGCTATTGGTGTCTATTTCTGAAATAAGCTCTATCAGTGGTTCTCAATCAGGGATGATTGTGCTCTCCAGAAGACATTTGGAATGTCTAGAGGTGTTTTGAGTTGTCGTAACTGAGGGTGGGGCGGAAGAGAGTTAGTGCTACTGGCATCTAGTAGGTAGAAGCAAAGGATGCCACTGAACACCTATAATCCACAGGACAGTCTCATTCAACAGAATTATCCAAACCCAAATATCAATAGTGCTGAAGCTGAGAAACCCTGAGACTGATCAACTATTTTCTTCAATCTATGCCTGAAAAATAGAATTTAAAATTTATTTTAAGTAGGAGCCTCAAATACACATGATGTTGTTTCTGTCATGTAGAAACTATTTGGTGAATTAAAATAGGAAGTCTTTCTCTAAAAGAAACGTGTTAAATACACTAATTCAGACCATGCAGGGGAAGATTTGTCCAGCTACACACCATACTGACACATTGCTATAATAAGAGCAACATATTACACATAGTACACATGAATAGTGTTTTCATGCTTCTGAATTTCCTGATAATCTAATTAAGGAAAATGAAAACTATATCCTCAGATAACTTCCCATGAAATTGGAGCACCACTGGTGAATATTCTGAGAACTGATATTTTAATTTAAATGTCAAATTTCTACAAAAGCAAAGAATGTTTGTATGTAATAAATGATGTCAATAAGGCACTGGGACAGCTAATTCTAGAGTTTTTTTTTTTTTTTTCTTTCCAAGCAGAGAGCGTAAAGTAAAAATGAATTTATTTTCCTGAGCCTTGCAACTATGACCCTTAGGGATATCTGGTTACCCAAGGTGGCATTGTTCACCAGGGCTTGGTGCAACAGCTCTCTCAGGCCATCACAGATAAGAAATAACTGGTCCATGTCAATAATCCCAGCTACCTGGGAGGCTGAAGCAGTGGATTGCTCAAGCTCAAGTTTGAGGTTGCTGTGAGCTATGACGCTACAGCACTCTACCCAGGGTGACAGAGTGAGACTCTGTTTCAAAAAAAAAAAAAAAAAAGAAGAAGAAGAAAGAAAGAAAAAGAAACAACTGGTCCCACTGAGTTTTTCTTTTTGATAGTAACAGGCCAGGTTTTAACTTAAACAAAAATTTTGTGATGCTAATCAACCCTCATGGAAAATATGAGAGGAAAATTGAATAATAATAGTGAATCAGTAGGTGGGAATAAATTCTAACATTATGTTTACACTCATAAACGTGTATGACCTTGGGCAAGTTACTTCCCCTCTTTGGGCCTCAATTTCCTCATATGTAAAATGAGAAGGGTGTATTAGATGACTTATGAAATCCTATGAATCACCTGTTGACGAAACAAATTATGTTCATTGTGATTAAGAAGTGTTCAAGATGAACCCTTCTCCTCTTGCTCTGTCTCTCTCTTCTGCTTGATTTTAAAGACAAAGTTTTAAATAAAATGAATAGAATGTCATTTGCTGCTGGAAAAAGCAGACTGACAATACCTGGTTACATGAGTTCTTATCTTTGGGTCAATTACTAAAAATCCAAATCACCACCTAAAATATACAAAGAAAAAAGCTAGGAGTTCATAGACCAAGGCCAGAGATTGTGCTCCTATCTGGCTTGGCTCTGTTTGTGGTTGAGGTTGTTGCCTTTTGCTACAAGCCAGTCCTCTTAGAATCACTGGAGGGTCCTGTGCAATCCCCTTTCCATGACTAGAAAGAAAGTCAGTCAAATCCCAACACCAGTGGAAAGTGTTTATCTTTCTACTGGTGGGAGAGGTCACAGTTAAGTGTAGAGGTGTCCTTAGGTTCAATCTAGAATCTTTATTCTCTTGTGGGTGTTTATGGTTTATGCTTATGGCTAGGTTGTGCTTAGGAGGATATATGTGTGTGGAACAAGACTCATCTCAAAACCAGCCACTTCATTTGACAGACATCCTATCTATAAGGTTTTTCTGGAGACACACAGTTCTCTAACTCATCCTAAATTCTAAGGGGATTCTAAAACTTGACTACTAAATCCAAAAAGAGAGACACTTTCACTATCTTTCTGCTAAAGATAAAGGCAAAGCCCTCTGAGGGTGCTAGGTAAGGTAATGATGCCCCCTGGCCCTGCTGCTCTCCTACCAACTTGAATAAAGTGGATGATTTTGGGAAATCCTTGGGCTCTGGGTTTGCTTGCCACATCCCCTCCCAACCCTTCCCCATGCCTGACTTCCAGAGCCCTGGTTTTAGCATCTCATTATGGTCTGGAGTTCCTCAGCAAAGTTGTGTCAGCAGACAAAGCTTGTTGTTAGTCACCACAACGCTTCTATAGATCAATGCTTCTAGACCAAATCAGGGGTCTACAAGAAAAATGGCACTTTCCTTATTCAGAGCAGGAATAAAATAGACAACTTAGCATTCAGCAATAGGTTGAGATTCATAAATACCAGCTATTAAATATTATTTTTTGGCCCTTAAAGAAGCAGGTCAAGTAAACTCTCTGCCCCCAAGTAACCTCGAAACCAGGTGGTTCCAGTTCTTCAGGCTCCTTTCCCAAAAATTTGTACAGCAGCTTCCTGGAGCTGGTTGGAAGGAGCAGAGACTGTTGGAATGTGGCCTGGGTTTGTAAATCTTTAGCTAACAGGGCCCTAATTCAACAGCTACTTAAAAAAAATAAAAAAGACAATGAGTGCTATTTTAAATCATCCTGGGGTTCGCAATCTTTTGGATGTCTTACTCTCTCTGCAGAAGAACACCTTCATTTTTCTCACCATCTATGGCACCTCTTTAGGTGATCAGTCAAATGTACCATGCCTTCAAAAAAAAAGTTTCATTGTTTGAGTCTCTCATACTTGTCTTTCAGCATGCTGATTTGTTCTGGCTACACTTTTGGAAACTGGCAGCCTTAGGGAGGATTTTGTGACCAGTATTATGATTTGTTGTGAGCTTGCCAGTCCTCTTCTGATTCCGGTCGAGTTAGTCCTGTTGGGTCTTGATGCTCATTCTCATTCTTTTTTTTTTTTTTTTTTTTGTTTACTCCACAGGGGATTTCATCACAGAGCCTCTGGGAATGGGCTGCACACAATTTTCTATATAGATGATGGGACTCAATCTTAAAGTGTATTCCAAGTATTGAGCAATCCCGCTCCAACATCCTTCTAAAATGATACTTTTGTTCTTCCTTCCTTTTTTTTTTTTTTTTTTAACCTGCTTTCAGTAGCAGATTTTGCCTCTTCTGCACAGAAAAAAGAAGTCAGTGCTATATTTTCTAGCCTTGAATTGAGAATGATGTGGTTGGAGAAGTGCAGGGTGACTTTCTGGGGAGGTTTCTTTCTTCATTTCTATCATGAAGAGGTAGTATTTGAGAAGCAATCGTGATGGAACAAAGGAACTCTAACTTTATAGGTCTGGTGGAGTAAGTATCATAGGCTGGCTCTTGCGGGGGTGTGTGTGAGATTTGGGGGTGAGATTTGTCCAATCCAGGCCTACATGAACGCTGGTATCTTTTACCACTTGAGGTTTTCTAGTATGATAAAGGACAAATCTTCCAGCTAGCCTATCAGATGTCCTAGAGATAGGGGTTTTCCTACACTCAAAGCAACAGAACAGGGAGGCCTTTTATCATTAATCAATATGGAGTATATTTTGGGAAGTCCCAGTTAGTATTTCTGGACCCACAAAACCCAACTCTGGGCTGATTCCCAACCCGAAGGGATCCTGGAGCAAGGTTGCTTTAGCCTATTTGAAATCTTTTCTGAGAACATGGAAAGTGAGTCCAGTTCCTTTTCTTGAGAACACTGCAGTCATTGAGATAGATATCTTTGATTTGGCTCATGGTCCTACTTTTCTTTTCTACTGTTAGTATTCCTTGAGGAGAGAGTGGAGTCTTCCTATTTGGTTTTGGAAATAATGATGCATTCAGACTACACCTGCATGTTAGTTCCAAAACACAATGTCTGAAAATGAGTTCACAGGGCAAAAATTCCTAGCATGTGTCAGCAGTTAGACACTCTGCTCTAACTTCTGCCATGGTGTCCTCTTCCACTACGGGTAAAAGTGAAAGTCCTTACAGGGACTCTAAGGCTCAACTCTCCTGTCCCACAGTGTTTTCCAACCCTCATCTCCTGTGATTGTCCCCTTCACTTGCTCCTTTCTTGAACATGCCGGATGTGTGCTTGCCTGAGAGCCTTTGTTTCAGCTCTTCCCTCCAAATATCCACATTGATACCTTCCCCAGGTATCCACATTGATCACTCCCTTATCTCCTCCGAGGCTTTGCTGATGGCTTGCTTTTCCAGTGACACCGTCCCTGATTACTCTGTTTAATATGCAACCTGCCTCCGTAGGCCTCCCAGCCCTCCCTGTCACCCTATTCTGCTGTACTTAGAAATACTCTGTAAATTAATATTTATGTTACTGTTTATTGTTTGTTTTCACCTACTAGAATGTAAATGCCATGGAGAAGCAAATTTTGTTGGTCTCCTGTGTTCGCTGACAAATCCTACATGCCTAGAAGGGTGATGTTGTACTGCATACACAGAAGATTCTCAAGATATACAGGCAGTCCCCTGCTTAAGAACAACCCAACTTATGTGTTCTGTATTTACAAATGGGCTCCCAAAGTCCCCATAAGGATGATTTATAACTACACAATTAAATTAATAACCTGGGAACTAGTTTCTTCCATGCATATAAATAAACCCACATGGCCTATGTGGTTTAGGGGTACAACACCTTTATGCTCTTCTCATAGAGAAGTGGCTGAAAAGAACACAAGAAATAAGAAGATTCAGACCCAAGAACGTTTACAACAAAAGAATTAGCTGAAGGCTTTCATCTTGTTGAAGCAGGATTTGTTAAGTTTGAGGTGCTAGATCCTAGCACTGAGTGCTTTACAAAGGTTTACTGCGCATTTAGTGAGAACACCAGCTGCTACACGGCCATTTATGGTGAAAAAAAGAAAAAAGCTGTGCCAACAACCCTTCCAAGAAACTGACTTCAGTGGTTATCTACCCCTGTCCAGCAACAGAATCAAATCCTGATTCTCCATCCTCTCCAGCACCATCTCCATCATCATCTTCTGGTTAAAATTAGCATAATTCCTTACCTCAAAAACGCCCCTTCCAGTAAGCAAGAAAGTGATGCAACATTAGGTAAGTGTTACCTTTAATATTCTTTTTTGAAATTTCTCCTATCTAAACTTTTTGTATGAATTTGTTTTTATGTTCTGTTTGTTTGGATTAAAATAAAGAACACAGGCTGGGCACGGTGGCTCATGCTGGTAATCCTAGAATTCTGGGAGGCCTAAACAGGTGGATTGCTTGAGCTCAGGAGTTCAAGACCAGCCTAAGCAAGAGTGAGACCTATCTCTACTAAAAATAGATAAACTAGCTGGGCCTTGTGGCACATGCCTGTAGTCCCAGCTACTCGAAATGCTGTTAGGAGGATTGCTCAAGCCCAAGAGTCTGAGGTTCCTATGAGCTATGATATCATGGCACTCTACCCAGGGCAACAGAATGAGACTCTGTCTCAAAAAAATAATAATAATAAAAATAAAATAAAGAGCACAGTAGTTTCTGTAACTTGTTATTACAGTAGATGTCTATCATTATTATTACTATTATAGCATTATGCTGTATTATTACCACATATGAGCCATTATAACATTATTATTATTACCATATATTCACTGTTCAGCAGGTAGCCAAGTTATTATTTTTTAATTAAATCATAGCTGTGTACATTGATATGATCTTGGGGCATCATACACTAGCTTCATAGACCATTTGACACATTTTCATCACAATGGTTAACATAGCCTTCCTGGCATTTTCTTAGTTACTGTGCCAAGACATTTACATTCCACATTTAATAGTTTCGCATATACCCCTGTAAGATGCACCACAGGTGTATTCCCACCAATACCCCTCCGTCCACACCCCTCCCCCCTCCCTTCCTTCCCTTTTCCCCTTCCCTCTATTCTTAGGTTGTAACTGGGTTATAGCTTTCATGTGAAAGCCATAAATTAGTTTCATAGTAGGGCTGAGTACATTGGGTACTTTTTCTTCCATTCTTGAGATACTTTACTAAGAAGAACATGTCCCAGCTCCATCCATGTAAACATGAAAGAGGTAAAGTCTTCATCTTTCTTTAAGGCTGCATAATATTCCATGATGTACATATACCACAATTTATTAATCCATTCATGGATCGATGGGCACTTGGGCTTTTTCCATGACTCTGTTTTTTTGACAAGACAAACTAATTCAGCTTGGGCCCACAAATGCAGTAATTGTTTCTTTCATGGCTGATCAGGTGCCTAAGCAGTTATGTACCCACTAACTGAGACATTTACTTATGGGGGTCATTGTGTTGGTTTTCAAGCCTGTTTATGCGAGTTGCACTCATTGTAGTTAGTAACTTAATAGAATATTAGGTAAGTGATGAAATATAAGTGTGAAAAGACAGCTCTTGTTTATATGAAATATCAACTTAATGCTTCGGAATCAATAAAGCCAAATTGTTAAAATATGCTGTGAAATTATGCCTAGCTTGGGAAGAACTATAGACATCTACAAGAATCCTATATCCTATTTGTTTCACAATGTTATTAAGCTCTATAAGGGAAGTGGAAACTACAGATGATGTACAACGAGGTGGTTTATTGAAGAAGAACAATGAAGAAATCTAATTACAATTTGCTCCTATATCAAAGGATTATCTATGTATTTACTTTTATACACATTGAGAGAAATAATTAATGAGTACATAGTGTATTTATGCATAATGCCCTGCTAGAACATCTTCTAGAATGTGGAGTAAGTGCTGTGTCTGGCTGTGTGGGATTAGATGTCTTCTAAAGCAGTGTCAAGATGTGCTCATTCCTCTTTTGTATTTTTTATAAATGACAACCCCTCCAACCCTCTTAAACTCCCAGGCATAATCCTGTGGTGTTTTTCTTGCTTCTGTCTTGTTAATAGACTAAACTTGTAATTCTTGAGACTAGCATGCATCCCATTCACAATCCAGCCTCAGGTTAACTTGGCAGCCCTATGCACCTACCTCCTGCCCCAGGTTCTCTGGGCTCCAGCCAAACTGAACTAATCATCATTGTACATAGTCTGTAATTTCCTATCTTGGCTCACCATGCTTCCTCTGGCTGGAGTATTCTTATCCTTTCTTTAATCAGGTTCTTCCATTTATCCGTTGTGTAATTCTGAAAACCTTATCCATTCTGTCTGGTAGGGCTATTATGGGAAATAGTGAGACAGTGCATGTGAAACATTCAGTACAGTACCTGGTATTGAGTGGTGTTCAACAAGTATTACTGTTTTTTCCCATTCTGATGGGAATTTTTCATTAGAATAAATTTTCTCCTTAACTCCCTAGTTTTTATGGCTTTTAAAGTGTACTTTAATTTTATTTGTTAATGTACAGTTTTATCTCAATGTGGTGGAGATTGCTAGTTTCCTATCCCTACGTCTGTTCTCTTCCCTCCCTTCTCAGTAATAAAGCCCCACATTATTTAGGAAGTGGTGCTTCCAGCCAAGAAATATTTTGAAGCCCCCCTTTGCTATAATTGGTTATTTGACTAAATCCTCTCCAAACATACTTAAGTACAAACATTGTCCGAGACATCTGAGAGTCTCCATAAAAGCTTAGAGACAGCTATTCTTTGTCACTTCTTCATTTGTGCTCCTTGGAATCCAGATAAGAGCTAAAATATGCTAGCTATTTCAGGCCAGATATGAACTTTGAGATTAATTTTGGTTAAAATACAATTATTTTGGTTTTGCTCATATGCAAATAAAATGTATCTTAATTGACCAATCTATTAGACTCTGTTTTGAAAAAATTCTTTTTCTGACTCACCTGTGTATATGTAACAGTAGTGTTTCTCTAATTATGGTGAAGATCTAGCCTCTTCTAGGCCCCCAATCTACTACAGGTGGGCACTTTTGTAAAACAAACCAATAAACAAGACATACAAAATGTGAGTTTCAATTTTTTTTATTATTAGATTTAACAGATTGTAGAACTGAGAAAAACTATGATCTAATAATAAGAACAATCCCCCTTGACTACACTACCCCTCTTCCATGGTGCTACAGGTCCCCATACAAATAGACTCATGGCTTTTACAGTGGAAAAAGGGCATTAGAGGCAGACACTTGGCTTCTCTACCAGTCCAGGAACCATTGCAAGAGGCCTACTCTTGTCTGATCCTACAGGAAATGTTGGGTAGGTGAGGGATCCCAGCTCTCTCAGAGACAAAGGTGGGAACCTCAAGCAATTGCCACACCTGGGGAGAAGGACAAGAATGAGTGCCCCAAACTGGTGCTGCACTGAGCAACTCCCACACCTGGGGGAAGGAGGAATGCACTGCCAATCCAGAAAGTCCCCAGCCTGGCAGGTCAGGCACAATAGGATCTGGGAAGTAACCTACAATAACCTAAGGCTAATTATGTCATTAGTTATCCATCAAAGTAGTTCAATGGTGCCTCCTGAATTATGAGGAGGGCCCAAATCAGACACTGTCACACAAAATCTGAGGCCATACCTAGGACCTCTTGCTATGACAGGGAACCCGTCTGTAACCTGTGGCGAATATATCTTGCTCCTGTTCTATAAAACTATGTTGCCCTTCTCAATAAATTTAGTTCCATGCTTGCCTTGTGTCACAGGCCTGGATCACCTGTGATCAATTAGAGACAGAGCAGAGATGGAGCTCACAGCCACCAGCACACAGTCTTGGTAGTTCTGCTGCATTTTAGCCAGTAGAGGCACCACACTGGAGAAGTTAGCAGACTCGTGATGTAGGAAACAAAGTCCATGGGTCTTCCCAGATGACTTCCTGGACACCTCTTCTACATGGTCCAGGAGCTTCTGTTAAACATTCAATTAACTACAAGTCAGGACTAAATTCTGGTGCTCACATTAAGTCTTTTTCATATACAGAAACAGCTATAGATCAATAATTAAGTTATGGTGCAGCAATTAAGTTCCAGTGTTTGCATTGTCATTCCCAGACCAGAAAACAATCAGGGTCAGGGATTAAATTCTGGTGCTCACGTTAAGTCTTCCCTAGACTGATGAATGACTGCAGATTGGTGTTTAAGTTTCAGTAGTAAAGATCTAATACCATCGAAGAATGCCTGCAAAGGCTGGAAGAACTGGCCTTCTCGAATGTGCAGGCATCAGTGTAAGGAGACAAGAAGTATGAAAAATCAGGGAATTATGACACTACCAAAAATAAACAGTAAAATCAATAAAGCAATAAAGCCCCAATAATGTACCTAGAAGAAAAGGAGAACCATGACATATCTGGCAAAGAACAGACCAATCCCCTTAAAGAAGTCCAGTGAAATATAAGAAAATACAAATAGAAAATTAAATGAAATTTGGAAAATAGTTCATAAGCAAAATGAGAAGTTGGACAAAGAAATAGAAATAATAAAAAAGAATACTGGAAATAAAGTCATAGTATAACTGAACTATAAAACTCAATAGAAAACGTCAACAACAAACTTGATCAAGCAGAAGAAAAAATAAGTGAGCTTGAAGACAAAACACATGAAAATATCCTATCAGAGGAACAGAGAAAACAGTATGAATAGACAGCCTATGAAAATGATGGGACACCATCAAGTGAACTAACCTTCACATAATAAATGTTTCTGAAGGAGGACAGAGAGAAAAAGTTCTAAAAAGCGTATTTAAAGAAATAAGGGCTAAAAATTTTCCAAATCTCAGAAAAACTACAACATCCAGGTTCAGAGGTCACCAAAGTTAATGGAATAACAAATTTTAATTTTAAAACAATTATAAAAAAGAAAAACATATAAGATTATACACATTGCTATTTAAGAATGTATGTGTTTAAGATAATTAATGTAGGGAATCTCTTTTATAATTCTATTTTTTCCTCAATCTTTAATATGTAGTAATTAAACAAAAGATCATGAATAAAATGATTTCAGATATTAAGCTTCTTTATGTTTATTATGAATAAACATTACGTATATCAGTATTTCAAGTTTTCAATGTGGTGACTAATTTTGCTTGGTAATTTACTTAATCTAGTTTGGATTAATAATATTGCTACTTTAAGGAATAATGTACAGAGGACTATTGATGAATGTGAGAGTAGGAATTTTAAAACTTTATTTAACTTCCATTCCCACTTTCTACTTCATTCATACATAAGGGCAGCATTGCTGTTGCTGCATCTTGGTTTAGGTAAGAACCTGGGCTCCAGAACTAGCCCCTCTGGGTTCACATCTTCATTCACTATTTACTACATATACATTGGGCATTTGAATTATCTCTGTCTCATTTTCTTTGTGAATAAAATGGAGTTGATAAACCTTTTTAGGATTATTTGTGAGAATTAAGATAATACAAGGAAAGGGTCTCATAAGTGTTCCCAAATTGTTAGCAACTATTTTTCAGAGACTGCTTTTGACAGTGCCAGAATAAAAGATGGCAGGAACAGGAAGCCATTGGTTAAGGAAGCACCTCTTGTGTGGGCCTTCACTACTGTGGTGGTACAAACAAGGGGAAATCTTTCTTTCCTCCTTTTTTCCTGTATGTTTGCTGACCCATGGAAGAACCCTGCTGAGGTCCAATGTTCCTCTGAAAAAGGCAATGCTGGGGCCTGAGAGTGTTTGCAGATGCTGGACTATCTTCTGTCACTTACATATGTCTGATTCATTACATTCTCCAAGAAGCCTTCTGGTTTCACTTTCCTTTGCTTAGAACATTAATATACTGAGTTCTCAGACATTAATGCTAAGGAATTAACTTTGGAGATTGGACAAGTGTGAACTTCTCATTTTCTCTTCCAACCTAGGAAATCCCTCTCCTATCTTCCAGGGGTCTGCTCCATTCTTGTTCTCCTGGACCTCTTGCCATAGTCTCCTCCTCCACCCTAAATTCTCTACCCTGGCTTCTTCTCCTGATTCCTTTAAAGGTGTGTATGTTTCCTGAGCCTCTAATCTCCTGTTAAGTGATAACAAAGAATCATGCAGCCAAATACAGATTTTCGTGTCTGCTGGATGAGAACTCCCTTTCTCCCTGAGGACCTACTTGAATTTGATTACTTCTAGCAGTTTTGTGGGGTTGATTTTTGAGGGAAGGATGAATGCTACAAATCTGTATCTTTAGAGCACCCAGGCAGGCCATGGATTACATAGGGGTCAATACTGGTGGAGCTATGGTAAAAACTTCTTCAGTGGAGTCTTTGCTCGGTGGGAGTGGTCAATGGTGGCTACAGCTGAAGTTTCTTTCAGTCAGGGAGCATCTGCAGCTCCTCAAGGGCTGAGTGGCCAAGTATTGGCTTGTTTTCCAGGCTCAGTTGTTTTTAGTGTTGCCTTTGGTTTTTGTTTCCTGGATAGTATTTATTTAATACATGATTGTGTTTTGATTTCTTTGAACTGTATTCATGTGAATAATCCTATAATTAATTCACTCTCAAAATGTGCCACTTCTTTGAAAGCATCTGTTATCTGAGTTCATTTAGTTCTTTGACGTTTCCACTTAGGAAGAGTACTTCTCATTTTATATGGTGCATTTCAACTTATAAATACAGTAGAAACTCTGTAAGTTGACCACCTATGGAACTGTAACAAACTGGTTAACATATGGAGGTGGTCAGCATAAGGAACTTGGCCTACTGTTCTGATCTGTACATGTGGTGCACCTCTGATTTATGAAAATTAGGTCAACTTAAGAGTTTGATCAATGTAGGGGGGATGGTCAATTATGAAAGTTTGATTTTTACTTTGAAGATGAGGAAACCAAGACTTCAAGAGGCTATGTGGCATACCCAAATCTATACAGATGGTTAATGGCAAGGGGCAAGGCTAGAACAAAATTCTTGTTTTATTTTTCTTCTTTCCTTTTTTTTTTTTTTTTCTTTTGTTTTTTTATAGAGACAGTGTCTTGCTATGTTGCTGTGGCTGGTCTTGAACTCCTGGCCCCAAGCAATCCTCCTGCCTTAGCCTTCCAAAATGTGGGATTGCAGGCATGAGCCATTGTTCCCAAAATTCATGTTTCTTAATAACAATAGTTAAAATATGTTGATCAGATAAAACAGAATAAATGTATTTTAGTTCCACAAGTTAGTTCTTATCTTCACAACTACATGACAATAAAGAAATTCAAAGTTTAGAGAGCTTAAGTAATTTGTACAAAGTTAAATGATAGTTGGTGTCTTGTGGGATTCAGGTCCCCTTCAGTGGCTACAAAGCTTATTATCTTGTCACTAGACTTTGCTGCCATGGTCAATCTCTTGAAACATGATGTGGTGCTCTGACCTCACTCTAATCCCCACCACAACCCTATAAAGCTGATGTTCTCAACCTGTGGGTTGTGATCCTTTTGTAACAATGAAAATACATAGCGGCATTAGGAAGGCTGAGAACCACTGCAAAGGAAGTAGAGAAACGCCCATTAGTGCTATTTAATTAATACAAGTGAGAAAATGGAGGGTCTGAAAAAGGCAGTAACAGGACTGCAGGGATCTTGCTATTCTGCAGAAAGGGATAAAATTCTGCCCTCACGCCTAGTAAGGGGGATGAGACTTTGACACCTGTGTTGGCTGTTCAGGCAACTTTGTGATGACTGGGGGCCCTGTGTTCATTATTTTTAATATCATTCCTGGTAACAAAATAATCTATGAGGAGGATTCAGGTTTCTAGTTTCTTTCCATTAACTAACTAACAAAAAGTATTCAAATTCATAAGTGTTCCTTTTTACTGCTTTCCAAAAGATACCAGTGAACCAGTCAATGTGTAAGAAGTAGATGTTTTTTCTTTTTATTTTCCATTTGCAACATTATAGTTTTCACTCATCATTCCCATTGGCTGATGCACAGCGATATTTAGAAATGTTGTATTTGTTGATTGAGTTGGACTTGGCTTCTATACCCAGAGCAGAACCTGTATCAGGGACTTGCTACTGTTTATCAGTAGTGAGGATGTGCTGCAGAACAGAGGCTGCATCCTACTCAGAACAGCACCTCTATGCTGCCACCTTCTGGATTTCTAAGTGAAGATGCTTTTCCTGCATGTATATTAAAAGTGCTGTAAAATAGAATTTAACAGAGACCTAGGAAAACGGGGGGTAAAAACCTAAAACAAAATAGATGTTTGGACACTGAAGAAGATAGCCTGAGAAAATTATTTTAAAACCATAATTGCTGTCTTTACTATAATGACTTTTATTTAAAGGTAATGAAGTTATACCTTCATTTTCTTTTCAACATTTACTGCACTTTTTGTTAGAAATTTTGGATTGAAATCAAAGTAGTACTGATCAGATAGAAGTTGAGCATTATCTTCTGGAGATGTGCAATTTTCTTCTTGGCTAAACCCAATTTAGAACTCAGAAAGGCAACAGTGAAAAATTCTCCCAGGATTCTGCAGACAAAGATCACAGTAAAAGGAAATTCCTAAGATAAACTGGCATTTGTAATCCCTAAGAACGGCTTAAAAAACATTGTGCTTGATGTTAATCATGATTTTACTTGAGATGTCATTTCTTGAATCTACAGATACTTCAGAACAATGGATTTAAGTAATTTCCAACTCCAAGACACAAAGAGTGTTAAGCATTTTGGGGGTCCTTAAATTTGCAGGCTCAAACCTCTCAAGCCTCTGAGAACCAAGGTAGCTGTAATTTTAATTTTTTAATATTTTAAAATGTAATGAAATCATAAAAAATTAAGAGCTGTTGCTATAAAAATAATTGTAATGCAGTTTCTTTTGCTTGGCTTTATTTTAAATGTCTGCTCCCCAAATAAGCCTTCTCTGACTGACATTAGCATACAGACCTCTGTTTTACTTTGTTAGTTACTCTCTGTTCTTATAACACTGAAAACAGCTGTCTATGATTAAATATTTACTTATGTAATATTTTGTCAATTCCTCTTCTTCCCTCCTCAGACATGTTTGTTCTCTGTATCTGGCAGAAAGTAGATATTCAATAATTATTTGCTTAATGAATTAACGGCCTTTTGGCATATGTCTTTGGGTCACTATTGATCAGCTTAGATCCCTCATGACTTCCTCATCCATATCTATTAACAATTCTAGTGTCTGTGCCAAATCTGAATCCTATAATTCTCTTATATTCAGCATCCTCCCAAAATATGTACTAAGTTGGAAAACTGACTCAAGTTAGAAGAATTCTGATTATAAGGATTAAAATATAAAGTATTTTCAGATGACCAAAAGTTCAATTAAGTAACGCATCCTATTCTCCCAGTAATTTGGTTTTCAAAGTCATTAAATAGATACTGTCTCCGCTACTCAACGGACTGGTTCACTGGTATCCAAAGATATCTTTTGGATACCAGTGAACCAGTCAATGTGTAAGAAGTAGATGTTTTTTCTTTTTATTTTCCATTTGCAACATTATAGTTTTCACTAATCATTCCAGTTGACAAATCAGGATTAGGTTGCTCTCAGCTTTCAGTAAGAATGATTTGCATCTTCACTTATCAAAGGAGCTGTTCCACCTGGGTCCATCCATCTGTCGTAAAGAATCTTTGCCATTTGAGGAAGAGATATCATTTGATGTAATGTTTAGAGTCCCTCTGAAAATCCACAGTGCACTGAAAAGACACAATTGCACATGTTGAAACCATTGCAATTAGCCATGCTTATCAGAGTTGGTGTTGTAAGTGCCCAAAGCTTCATCCCTCAACTGAAAGGCTACCTAGGTCTTGTTAGTTAGGGCAACAGACCCTTCACTGGGAACATGCCCAGGTCACTGCTCGAAGGCTGATGATCAAGCTAAAAGTCTGTGTGCAGCTTCTCACTCAGGTTCTGAGGGCACTGCCACTGGGCATTGTTGCAGAAAGTTTCCTTCTCCCTCTGAATAGCATGATGTGGGCTTTTGAAACCTTCTGTACAATAGGCTCAGAGAATCTTCAACTTTGTTTGAAAGTGCATTCTGATGTTTGTCTATTTTCCCATTTGCTTTTCAGGTATTGAGGTGAACTGTTGGGTCATTTTCTGACTCTCTTGTAGGAAAAAATAAAATGGAGTTACTTTCTAAATAAATTTTGCTACTTGTACAGCAACAGCATTTTGATCCATGAAGTCTCCCATAGGTAACACACTTGATTCTATTTATGTGGGGCTATTCTCTAAGTTTCCAAAGCTTAAAGAACACCAGATAGCAAGGATCACTTTAAAGTCTAAAGTTAAGAGGAGATTAGACTATGATTTTATGAAGTTATGCTGAAAACATTGACTAAGAGAAGAAAAAAAAAACACACACACACAATGAGAGCAGAACAGGGTTTCAAAGTGTTTTTGTGTGTTCACTCATTTTAGTTTTGTTTTGTTTGAACTTTTTGTGGAAGGAAATAATCCCACTTAAAAAAAAAATTTACAAGGAAGTTGTTTGCTAAGTCATAGTTCACTCAATAGATGCTTCTCCAGTGCAGTTTAATTTTTTACGGTTTGGTCTCACATTGCTACCTTCATTTCCCATAGTTCAGCAAAAGCTAGCAGTTTCCTCATCAGGACCTCTGCTTTTATTTTTTCCCCAGGCAGTCTTCATTCCTAGTCAAGTATTCCTTGGCCAGTGGAGAACCAAAGACAATTATCAAAAGTGAAGCAGATCCCTTACTCCTATAATAGATACCTGGACTTTTATGAGGCTTGTTTGAAGCCCTTGTTCTCAGGAACTCTGATGATGTAAATACTGTTATAATACAAGTCTGATAAGCCCAAAATACCAAATATCTGGTAAAGGACACCGAGAGATTGTCTTAGCTCAAGGGGTTAGAAGGGATGAACTCAAGCCTAGAAAGGAAACTTCCTTGATGTGAAATAAAAGCATACCTCACATTAGGTAAAGGGAAGATTCACTTGAAATTAAAACTAAATGAGCTATAATTATGGATGTTGTAACAAATATTTAGCAGGAAAAAATCTTAGCATCAATGTGTACTCAATTGCAGTGGACTAAATAAATGCCGAGGATGGAATGTGTCTGGGTGTTTATAGCAATGTGCAAAGGAGAGGATACTCTAAAGTTTGATTTCTAGATTAAGTTAGACATAAACAGATGTAGGATGCTGTGGAATAGACTGGTGGTTTCTCCTCTCTTCTCATTTTAATATAATATTAACTGAGTACCTACCATCTATAGCCAAAAAATGTATTTTTAGCATCTTTTCAGCTAGTTGTGGTGTGGAATAAGGTGTTGGCCCATGTAACAGAAGAGAGGGAAAATTATAGGTCAAATATTTAAAAAATAAAGTACTCAATTATTCTTCTCTCTAATGGTAGAAGTTAGGGAAAGGTATATAAAGACAAGCATGGCAACAAGAGAGAAGGGGCTTGCATTCCTGAGGATGGCAGGATCACCATGTCAGCCCTGGACTACCTACCTAGACTTACACAACTGAGGAATAAAATATCTTTGAAAGATCACCACAATTTTGAGTTTCTCTGATTTCTGTTATAATATGTAATAGTGCATGTCCTAACAATATAGGTAGACATCTTTTATTATAATATCTTATCTTATTGGAAATAGTATTAGAAAGGCAGAATTGTATAAAGATTCAGGAAAGACCTATATTCAATTCCAGGCTTCCTAATTTGCTTTTTCTCTATACTTGAGCAAAGTGCTAAACCTTTCTGTGTTTCAGTTTATCTCATCTGTAAAATAGAGATAATGGTAGTGCCTAATTCACAGGGTTGATATTGGATTAGTAAGATAAGGTGAGAAAACTGTTTCACATGTGGTAAATATTCAATCAATATTTGCCATTATTACTATTTTTCAACTACTTTTGTAACCACTGTCAAATATGGCTGGTATATAATTTCATCTCTCAAGTATACTGGTGTCCTCTCTACATGGTTAGTTTCCATTTTAATGAAAATATTAATATTTTAATATTCAAATTAATTAATTATTTGTTTGAACAGTGAAAAACAATCAAGCTTTAAAATATCCTGAAAAGATGAGGCTCATGCCAGGAATTAGGTGCTTTTTTGAATGTGAAGCAATTATTTTGTGATTAACAATGAAACCAAAAAGATAACCCTAATAATCAGTAATAATAGTATGTAAAATTGATTGAGGACTTTCATGTGCCAGATTTTGTCCTAAGTCTATAAGTGTGTTATCTCTTACAAATTTCACTACAAGTGCATAACACTGGGATTATTACACACATTTTAAGGGTGACAGAAGCCAACTACAGGATTGTTAGGTTTCTTGCCTCATAACACATAATCATTAGGATTAGATATGAAATTCAAATTCAGTTATTATTGTTATTATTTTTTAACTCCAAAGCCTATTTACTTTCCATTATTTTACTCTCCTTCCTTGAACTCAAGTCTAAGGAAGGATACAAACCGCTTATGATTTGTATTCAACATATTTGAGTAAATACACCACGTTGCACTTTTCCATTGTTTTGAGATTTAGAGATTGATTCTAGCTCATTATTTCCTCTTGTTTATTAAGTATAGTTATGCATCACATAAAAACATTTTAATCATTGATGTACAGCCTATAAGACAGTGGTCCCATAAGGTTATAATGATGCTAAAATGTTGCTGTGGCATTTACAATCCAATGTATTACTCATGTATTTGTGGTGATGCTGGTGCCAACAGACCTACTCCTCTGTCAGTTGTATAAAAGCAAGACAATTATGTACAGTATATAAAGTTTGATGATGGTGATAAATGACTATGTCACTGGATTTGTATTTACTAATATATACTTTTTATTGTTTTGGAGTGTACTCTTTCTACTTATAAAAAGTTTACTATTAAACAGTAATGCAGTGTTCTGTGAGCAGCAGCCTCATACATCCCATGCTTACCACACTTCTGGATTGCATTATTCTCCCTTGTACTTGATATAAGTGTTGTTTCAAAAGAGACCAAAAAAAAAAAAAAAAAAAAAAAAAAAAAAATTTGAAAAGCCTATACAGTAAAAACATCACAGTAAGTTAAGGTTAATTTATTATTGAAGGAAGAAATTTTTACAAATACATTTAGTGTAGCATAAGTGTACAGTATTTATGACATCTACAGTAATGTACATGATTGGACAATTAAGTTTGCAAACTCATCCTAGAAAAAGGCCTACATATCTCATTGCTGAATATCACTACAGTCACCAGACAGCCCAGGGGAGTACTTCAAAGGTACTGTAGCGATATTCAGTAATGAGTTATGTAGCACTTTCTCGAGGATAAGTTTGTGCCCTTAATTGTTTGACCTTGTATAGTAATGCCCAGCCTTATCTAGGTGTGAAGGCCCTAGGCCTTCACATTCACTCACCACTCACTCACTGACTCACCCAGAGCAACTTCCTGTCCTGCAAGCTCTGTTCATGGTAAGAACCCTATACAGGTGCAGCAGTGTTTAATCTTTTATGCTATAGTTTTATTGTCCCTTTTCGGTATATGTTCAGATACACAGACACTTTCCCTTGTGTTAAAACTGCGTAGAATATTCAGTGCAGTAACATGCTGTATAGATTTGTTTTCTGGGAGCAATAGGTTATCCTATGTAGCTTAGCTGCATCTTTCCCTGTACTACCAAGGTTTGTGTAAGTACACTCTGGGATAGTCCCCCAATAATGACACATTTCTAGAATATATCCCCCTCATTAAGTGACATATGACTGTGTACCCAGTTCCTTTTTTACAAGAATAGAAATACTTTAACTGAGGATTCTAGTGAGATTGAAGGAATCTCCTCTCTCTTCAAATCTAGTAGATGCCAGGTTGATTTTAGTGGACATTATAGTGTATATTTAATGAGAAATGTTTCCTAATAGCAAACAAAAACATTAAAAAGTGGCAAAAACTACTCCCAAACTATGGCCTCAGTTTCCCCACTTGAAAAAATAAATCAGTTGGGCCAGATCATCACCAGCTGTTTTAATTGCAAATGCTATTTAAATAGAACCCTCTTCGTCTCTGTCCTTCCTTCTTTTTTCCCCCTAAATTAGTCATATTACAATACTTTGCTTTAATCATCTTGAATGGGCCATCTGCTTCTGTATTTCATAAAAAGCAGAATTTGATCATGACTGTTATAGAAGAACATTTGCATTATTTATATTATAAGCAAATGAGTCTGACATTTATATCACCATGGCCTAAATTCACTTAAATCTCGTCTTATGTATGAAATGTGTATGATGTGTAGTTTCAGAAAGCTCTTAAGAAGGTTTTCACAGCTGAACAGTCCCTTTGATCTTCTCAAGACTTCAAAGTTGCCAGTGTAGAAACATGAATATTTCTCAAGTTCACAAACTAATTCACAGGTAATTCAAATTTAGTCTCAGGATTTTAGTATGATCTATGAAAGATGTATATATCTAGTGGACAACATTAATGCAAAGCATCAAATCTATGTTGATCCCTCAAATATTTAGTTATTGTACAGGATTAGGAAAAGACTCTCCATGTATTGTCAACTTTGAAAAATATGACAAGTGTAAATCTATGTTTAGAGTATTCAGTGTCATTTGAAAGATGGCACTTGTTGGTTACTTCTTTTCAATGTAGTCATTTTAATATATTTACATAATTTCATAGATAGGTGTAATTCTATTTGGTTTATTTAATTCCCTTCACTTAGAGAATAAGAATTTACCAAGCACCAATTCTGAGCACAATGTTTTACAAGAGGCTGTGTATATTTTGGTAACTGCACTGGGTAGCTGGTGGAAAAACAGGAGGAGATTGACATACATAGGAGATCAGGAATGTGAACAGACCAATGACTTTGGTCAAATGGGAGGGGATGGGGCAATCTTGAGCTGGTAGCCAAGTAGTAGTTGGTAGCCTCATTTTTTTTTTTTTTTAATTTTAGGTTAATGTGAGGATACAAACAACCTGGTCACAACACTGGAATTTGTTAGGTAGAGTCCATTTTGTAGTTGTGTCCCACACTCAAAAGGTGTGATATTCACTCCTACATTTTAAGTGGGGGTACACCAATCTCCCCCTCCTCTCCTTTCTCCCCTCCTTTGTACCCCATTCCCTCAACTTAACTTGAATTGAGTTGTACTCCTATGTGGGCATGAATTAGATCATCTACTGGCTTCATATTAGTATTGAGTATTTTGGATATTTGCTTTTACATTCTTGTGATACTTTTCAAAGAAGAATGTCTCAACTCCATCCAAAGATATGAAATCACCATCTTTTTTATGGCTTAATAGTATTCCAAGGTGTACAAATACCACAGTTTATTAATCCATTCCTGGGTTGATGGGCACTTAGGTTGTTGCCATGTGATGACAATTGTACATTGAGCTGTGATGAACAATCTAGTGCAAATGTGCTTATGATAAAAGGACTTTTATCTTCTGGGTAGATGCCTAGTGGTGGGATTATGGGGTCAAATGGGAGGTCTAATTTGGGTTCTTTGAGAATTCTCTGTACTTCTTTCCAAACAGGCTGTATTAGTTTGCAATCCCACCAATAGTGTAAAAGTGTTCCCTTTTCTCCACATCTATGCCAGCATCTGCAAAGCTGCTCATATTTTCCATCATGTATATTTTCCCTTTTTTGCAGCCACTAACATAGATCTTTCCTGGTTTCCGATTTTCCTATTTTTGTGACCCTTATCAACTTTAATAATAGCTTTCTTAACATGCTAGTAAGTTAGGACTAAGAAGTAAAAGCTGGTTGAAAGAGGGAACTTGAACAGTAATTTATACTGTATATACTCGAGTATAAGCCAAGTTTTTTCAGCACAAAATTTGTGCCAAAAAACCCAAACTCGGCACAAATTTTGTCCCGAAAAAACTCGGCTTATACTCAAGTATATACGGTATATTAAATATACTTCTGAAAAGAGCGAAAGGGAACTAGTGTTTCTAAGTTATTTTTTTTTTCATACTGGTTATTTCTCTAATTTAAACAAATCAGATACAAACCTTTATCTCCCAGACATTGGGAACCCCTAACAGTGCTCTTTAGATCCTGCCCTATTGAATGTTTCCACTGACCTTCATAACATCTGTGTCTTGATGTAAAATCTGAGCCCCAGGGACTGAGAATCAGAAGAAATAGGTACAGACCTTGGTCAACTTTTATTTTATTCTTAAATAATCTCAACTAAGTTTTGATTGCACAGTGAATAGTTACTCTGAGCTCTTGCCCATGCTGGGTCAAAAGCATGAGAAAGTGCTGAGGGCAATATATGGCATGTAAGCCGTGGGCAGGGAGGGCAAAATGATAGGGAGAGTTTTTCTCTGTTTCCACACTCTGGGAAAGCACAATAATCATACAATAGAAATGATATTAGTCCAACAGTCATGGCCAGTCATTTTATGTATATATTCTGAAAGTTTAGGAAATAACATCATCTTTGAAAGCAATCAGGCAACATTTTAAAAAATTAAAATTAAAGGCTTTATTTCTGCCCCTTCATGTTTTGGTTGACTTGGATGTATTTATGTATGAAGAAGCTCGGAAGATATATTTCTATAACTGAATGAAAAAAAAAAAAAAGGAAATGTTGTTAAACTAAATGAATGTTCAAATATCAAATCAAATCTAAGCATTTAAAAATTTAAATGATTTTCATGATAGACTGACTTGTTTCCCTTTCTGTGAAGAAGTTTAGTTTTCTGTTTATATGTAACATCAACTCTAATAGGAAGATGACAACACACTTTTATTTATAGGTATTATGAACAAGCTGCCTGAGAGAAGGGAAATAGTAATGGGAAAGAAACCAGGACTGCATTTAGGGACTAAGTTTTGATATGTACATTTCCATTGACTTTCTTTTTGTTGACTTGATTGGTAAGTAATTTATATGTGATACAATGTACTTGTTTTGGGTAAAACATATAGTAATGCTGGAGTTCTGCCTTGGGGGCAGGGTCCTTTAAGACCTGTGGAACTGGTGATGATCAACTGAAGAAAAATGAAGTTAAAAGCAGTGAGAGATACAGAGACAGGAGAAACAGAATAAAATTTTCAAAGGTGGGACACAGGGGACCACTGCTAGCTTGTGGAATTCCAGCAAGTGGCTCTGAGTGTTTGTTCCACTCAGCTTTTATTGAAGGCTATTGTCTCATTTAGCCAAGAGGGTAAGCTGAGGAAGGGAATAAAACATCAGCAGCTTCTCTCGGTAAACATGTTAATTCTTATTCTATCCATAATCATTAATTTGAAGGGTCTGGGAAGCCTTGAGAAATCTGGAACCTGAGTCTTGTGTGGGGTCAGCCTCCTGACTGTGGTCACACACACACAGATCCTGTAGGGGAGGTTAGACCCCTCTAGTTTCTCTGTGCCAGATGGTGTCAGGCCCCTCTGAAGAACAGGCGGAAAAGAAGATTTTCCCCTTATGTCCATCAGGATTTCCCTCCATGGTTAGGGTACATGACCTCCTGCCCATATCTCAGGGTTAAAGGTTCCCTTGATCCTTCTCTGGCCATAATACGAGTCCCTACAATGGGTATTTGCTTTGACTATTGACTGGGCAGGGATCAACCTGGTTAATGTTCCTTCCCAGGCCTTCATGCAGCTTCTGCTATAGCCATTGTTCTTCTGAGTGTTTACACACCCAGCAGGGGTGTTTGCAAGCTGTATCCCTTCAGGGCAGGCTTCCAGTAAAAGGATCAACTTCCCAGATAAGTGATTTAACTTATCTGTTAAAAAGTTTAAAAGTACTCTAACAAAACTGTCTTTATCCCACCTTGCTCAGCTTATTTCTCCATTTTTCCCCTTTTCTGGGGGTGTTTTCCCTTGCCAAGAATGGGGTCATTGTCCTCATTCTTTGTCCCCATTCTCCTTGAATAGTAAGATGAGTTTTGATAAATTCATATACCTGTGTAACTACTGCTGCAATCAAGACCAGAATATTTTAATCATTAGGGAAGTTTCTTTGCCCCTTCCTGGCCAACTTTTCTTATACCATAGGTCCTAAGCAGCCTTGATCTACTTAAATTGTCTTTTCTAGAGTTTCAAACAAATGTAGTTCTAGCATATTCATTTGAATCTGGTTTTGCTCACTCTGCATAATGATTTGAAGATTTATTTCTGTTACATGTATTTGTAGTTTGGTTTGTCTGATAGCTTACTGTATAGAAACACCAAAATTTGTTTACCTGTTCACTTGTTAATAGAAAATTTTGTTATATTTATTGTAGAGATAGTATGAATTATAAATAAAGCTTTTTTTTTTTTTTTTTTTTTGTAGAGATAAAGTCTCACTTTATCACCCTTGGTAGAGTGCCGTGGCGTCACACAGCACACAGCAACCTCTAGCTCCTGGGCTCAGGTGATTCTCTTGCCTCAGCTTCCCGAGAAGCTGGGACTACAAGTGCCCACCACACACCACAACGCCCAGTTATTTTTTTTGTTACAATTTGGCCAGGGCCGGGTTTGAACCCACCACTCTTGATATATGCAGCCAGTGCCCTAGCAACTGAGCCACAGGCATCACCCAGAAATAAAGTTTCTATGAACATTTGTGCATAAGTCTTTGGGTGGATAGCTTCATTTCTCTTGGATAAATAATTGCAGGTGGAATGGCTGGATCATGTGGTAGGTATATGTGTAACTTTTAAAGAAATTGTCACATTGTTTCTTATTGTTGTTGGGGCATTTTTCATTCTTACCAGCAAAGCTTAAGAGTTCTATCTGCTTCACAGCCTTAGAAACATTTGGTATGGTCAGTGTTTTTAATTTAAGCTATTTTATAGGTATATGGTGGGAACTAATTATAGGTAAAAGTACATTTTGAATAATGAGGGTAAGCACCTCTTTGTGTCTTTATTTTTTGGCAAGAGTGGAAGAGTGAAATCAGGGACATATTAGTCCAAGTTCATGGGGATAATGCCATAAAAAATTGTAGTATACAAATGTATTAAACGTTTTTCTAAGGGGAAAGAATGTACCATTGATGAAGGGAGATCAGAGCAGCCAGTAATGAGGAGAACTGATAAAAACATTGCAAAAATTCTGCAAATGTGTTTTAAAATCATCAGCTGACTGTGAGAAGCATACCAGATCAAATAAACATCAATAGAGAAATAGTTAGAAAAATTTTAACTGAAAATCTTGGCATGAGAAAGCTGTGTGCAAAAATGGTCCCAAGGGAGCTCACGAATGAACAAAAGCAAAGGGCTTGCAGGGCACTGTCTGTGAGGAAGTTTTTAGCCAGTAAACAAACAATTGTATAGGAACACTCTCCCTACTCATCTGATCTGGCCCTGAGTAACATTTTTCTTTACCTATAAACAAAGGAAATATTAAAAAGAAGACATTTTGATGACATTCAGGACATCCAGGGTAATACAATAACAGCTCTGATGGCCATTCTGGAAAAAGAATTCCCAATTGCTTTGAAGGGTGGACTAGGTGCTAGCCTTGGTGCACAGCTACCCTGGGGAAGTACCTCAAAGGTGACCACAGTGATACTCAGCAATGAGGTATGTAGCACTTTTTCTAGATGAGTTCAAAAAATGATCATATATCGTATATGTGCTTTGAATATTTCCACAGTCTATGGCTTGCTTTCTTTTATGATGTTTTTTTGAAGAACAAACATCCTAATTCTAATCAATGCTTCATGCTTTTTTGTGCCTGAGAATTCCTTGCCTATTTCGGGATCACAGTATTTTCTCTTGTGTTTTCTTTCAGACATCTTATAACTTTAACTCTTAACATAAAGATTTCTTATTTATTTGAATTAATTTTATGTGAACTATAATATTAACATTGAGGTCATTTTTTATATACAAAGATTTTTAGATGTTCCTTCATCATTTATGGAAAAGACATTGTTTTCCCACTGGTAGTTTATAAAAATTTAATGTGTAAATCCATTTCTGGATTCTCAATTCTGTCCATTGATATATATACCTATTCTTATACCAATATGATACTGTCTTGATTACTATATCTTTACTCAAAATTAGGAGCTTAAGTCCTTTAACTGTGTGTTAGATTTTTATTTGTTCATCTTGTCTCACAATCTTGTTAAATTCACTTATTCTAGTATCTTTTTGTAGATTTTTTAGAATATTCTTCATATACTATTATGTTGTCTGAGAATAAAGGTGGTTTTACTTTTTCCTTTATGATCTATATAATTTAATTTATTTTTATTCTTTCATTGAATTGGTTAGAATCTCTTACTGGGTGGGGTAGCTACATTTCAAGGCCATATGTGGCTCCCTAGATCCTCAGTTGTAGTCCCTCGACTGAATTCAAACTTCACAGAACAAATCGTTTTATTGAAAAGATTTGTTCTGTCAAATTTGGGGTCAGGCAAAAGGCCACATTCCAAGGACCTAGAATGCCACATGTTATCCCAAAGCCATAGGTTTCTCACTTCTGCAAGCAGTAAGAGGAAGCCTAAATTTCTGATCTTAGAGAAATAACATTCAGTCTTTCAACACAAAATACTGTGACCTATAGATTTTTCTTGAATACACATTGAGAAACTTCCCTTCTATTTCTTGCTTGCAAATATACTTACCATATTTTATTTTGCATGCTTACAAATTGCAGGAGTATGTTTTCATAAAATGTACACATATGTAATAAAACTTTCATCAAGAAATGTGTAGCATGTTTAAATGTTAAATAAAAATATAAAGTAAATGTGGTATGGTACCAATTTAAGTGGTTAACAGTTATGAACATAAAAAACATTGAAACAAAAACAAACAAATGCCTCTAAATATGAACTCTGAAAGAAATCTTTTTGGTGAAAAGGAAATCCTGAATCACTTCATCAGAATTTGTCTCCTAAGATTGATTCTGTCACTTTAAATAAGGCCACCTCCACCATTACCACCATGGCTATCAACATGACCACCTTTATCACACTTCCCTGGCTGGGTCTCAAGATAGTTCTCCATTGCTACTCACAAGATAAAACATTCTCTTCTTTATTTTGCTTTCCAAAAGACTGAGGTTGGCATGAAGATTTTAGAAAGTCTCACAAAAATACTAAGAAATAAGTATAATGAAATCAACTCAAGGTTATGAAGAAGGATCAAGCTTCTTCCAGGACACCTTTCCTTAGTACATCCCTTCTGTTAACAAGGGCTGCTGCTTTATTTATGAAGACTGCCAT
Source organism: Loris lydekkerianus (assembly GCA_963574355.1). Lineage (NCBI taxonomy): Eukaryota > Metazoa > Chordata > Mammalia > Primates > Lorisidae > Loris > Loris lydekkerianus. The sequence goes on along the minus strand of CAUYPK010087353.1, from coordinate 2,550 downwards.
TTTAGCACTCTCCAACACAAACATCTTGACTTTTCATAGTCGGAAAGGAGAACTTCTCTCTGAGGTGTTTTTCCCTCTCAAGGCCAGATTCAGGCTAAAGAATAAGTTTCTTCTTCAGAAAGGTGAGATATTTGTATGACTTTTTTTTTTAATGGGGAATTGTCCAAAACAGATTCTCATAGTGGTATTTGATTTTGGCAGGCCCAGAATCTTTGCTACTCTCAATAGCTATAGTTTTCAAGTACTAATTCATATGCACTAGAAACAACAGAGAGTTACTTTCAACATTATGAGGAACTCTAAAACGGAATCTGTTCTCAACATTTTTCCACTTTACATAGGAAAATTCAAATCTGTGAATTCATTGGTGGATGGTGGAAGATACAATCTGGATAATATAACAGATTAAATTAGATCACATACATTCAGGGTCATCTCTAACCACCAGAGAAATACAAATTAAAACCACATTGAAATACTACCTGATCCCAGTGAAAATGGCTCACAATATAAAGCTCCAAAGCAATGGATGCTGGTGTGGATGTAGAGAGAAAGGAATGCTCATACACTGTTGGTGGGACTACAGACTAGTACAGCCTCTATGGAAAGAAGTATGGAGATTTCTCAAAGAACTAAAAGTAGACCCACTGGGGATTTACCCAAAGGAAAAAAAGACATTTTAAGAAAAAGACACTTGCACTTGAACGTTCATAGCAGCACAATGTACAATCATAAAGACGTGGAAACAACCCAACTTCCCATCAATTCATGAATGGATTAATAAAATGTGGTATATGGATACCAATTCTCTTAAGTGAAGTATTGCAAGAATGGAAAAACAAACACCACAAAATGAAACTAGTTGCTGAACACCTGTCAGTTCATTTTTTTTTTTTTTAAATAAAATCATAGCTGTGCACATCGATATGATCGTGGGGCATCATACACTAGTTTCATAAACCGTTTGACACATTTTCATCACACCGGTCTACATAGACTTCCTGGTGTTTTTTTAGTTGTTGTACCAGGACATTTATATTCTTGCCCCCATTCTCAGGTTGCAACTGGGTTATAGCTTTCCTGTGAAAGCCCTAAACTAGTTTCATAGTAGGGGTGAGTACATTGGGTACTTTTTCTTCCATTCTTGAGATACTTTACTAAGAAGAATATTTTCCAGTTCCATCCATGTAAAAATAAATGAGGTAAAGTATCCATCTTTCTTTAAGGCTCCATAATATTCCATGGTATACATATACCACAATTTATTAATTCATTCGTGGATCGATGGGCACTTGGGCTTTTTCCATAACTTAGCAATTACGAATAGGGCTGCAATAAACATTCTGGTACAAATATCGTTGTTTTGATGTGATTTTTGGTCTTCTGGGTATATGCCCAGTAGAGAAATTAAAGGATTGAATGGCAGTTCTATTTTTAGATCTCTAAGTGTTCTCCATATATCTTTCCAGAATGAATGTAATAATTTGCATTCCCACCAGCAGTGTAAAAGTGTTCCCTTTTCTCCGCATCCATGCCAACATCTCTGGTCTTGAGATTTTGTGATATAGGCTAGTCTCACTGGAGTTAAATGATATCTCAAAGTAGTTTTGATTTGCATTTCTCTGATGATTAGAGATGATGAGCATTTTTTCATGTCTGAAGGCTGTGCACCTGTCTTTTTTAGAGAAGTTTCTCTTCAAATCCCTTGCCCAGCCTGCGATGGCATCCCTTGTTCTTTTCTTGCTAATGCATTTGAGTTCTCTGTAGATTCTGGTTATTAAACCTTTGTCAGAGACATAACCTGCAAATATCTTCTGCTATTCTGAGGGCTGTTTGCTTGCTTTACTTACTATGTTCTTGGCTGTGCAGAAGCTTTTTAGTTTGATCAAGTCCCAGTAGTGTATTTTTGAAGCTGCTTCAATTGCCTGGGGGGTCCTCCTCATAAAATACTTGCCCACACCAATTTCTTCAAGGGTTTCCCCTGAACTCTCCTCTAGTATTGTTATAGTTTCATGACTTCGGTTTAAATCTTTAATCCAGTGAGAGTCTATCTTAGTTAATGTTGAAAGGTGTGGGTCCAATTTTAGTCTTCTGCAGGTTGCCAGCCAGTTCACCCAGCACCATTTATTAAATAGGGAATCTTTTCCCCACTGAATGTTTTTAATTGGCTTGTCAAAAATTACATAATGGTAAGTAGCTGGATTCATCTCTTGGTTTTCTATTCTGTTCCAGACATCTACTTCTCTATTTTTGTGCCAATACCATGCTATTTTGATCACTATTGATTTGTAGTATAGTCTGAGGTCTGGTAGCGTGATTCCTCATGATTTGTTTTTATTTCTGAGTAATGTCTTGGCTATATGAGGTTTTTTATGATTCCGTATAAAACAAAGTATTATTTTCTCGAGATCATTAAAGTATGACTGTGGAGCTTTAATGGGGATTGCATTGAAATTATATATTGCTTTGGGTAGTATGGACATTTTAACGATGTTGATTCTTTCCAGCCATGAGCATGGTATGTTTTTCCATTTGTTAACATTTTCAGGT
>CAUYPK010087352.1:0-18273 GCA_963574355.1 Loris lydekkerianus | reverse complement strand
CATCTTTCTTTAAGGCTGCATAGTATTCCATGGTATACATGTACCACAATTTGCTAGTCCATTCGTGGGTCGATGGGCACTTGGGCATCTTCCATGACTTAGCAATTATGAATTGGCCTGCAATAAACATTCTGGTACAGATGTTTTATCATTGGATTGAACAAATTCAGTCACATTGTCAGGCTCTACTTCCATTTCTAGTTCTTTCCTATTTCCATTACATCTGCCATTACTTCCTCCACTGAGGTCTTGAACCCCTCAAAATCATACACGAGTGTTGAAGTGAACTTCTTTCAAACTCCTATAAATGTTAATATTTTGACCTCCTTCAATGAATCACAAATGGTTTTAATGACACTTAGAATAGTGAATCCTTTCCAGGAGGTTTTCAATTTATTTTGCCCAGATTCATCAAAGAAGGAATTGTTGTCTATGACAGCAATAGCATTGTTAAATAATAAGACTTGAAATACGAATTACTCCTTGATCTATGGACTGCAGAATGGATGTGTGTTAGCAGGCATGAAATATTGTTAATTTATTTGTGCATCTCCATCAGGGTTTTGGGTGGTCAGGCACATTTTTTAATGAATATTAATATTTTGAAATGTTTTCCCCTGAGCAATAGGACTTGAAAGTGGGCTTATAATATTTAATAAACCATGCTCTAAAGAGATGTGTTGTTATTTAAGTTTTATAATTTCATTTATACAGCACAAGTAGAGTAGATTTGGTATAAATTTTAAGGGTCCCTAAAATGTTTGAATGATACAAACATTTAGATTTGGTATAATTTTGAAGCGCCCTTAAAATGAATGATAAATGGGTATTGGCCTCAACTTAAAGTCACCATTTTTAGTAGCTCTTAACAAGAGAATCAGCTGGTGCTTGAAGCTTTGAGGTGGCACGTGGACTTTCTATCTCTAGCTTTGAAAGTCCAACTTATATCATATCTTCTTTCAGTAGAAAGCTGTTTTGTTTACATTGAAAATCCATTGTTTAATGTAGTCACCTTCATCAATTATCTTAGCTGGATCTTCTCAACAACTTGTTGTAGCTTCTATATTAGCAGCCTTCTGCTTCTGCTGGCACTTGGATATTATGGAGATGTCTGTTGTCTTAACCCTTATGAAATAACCTCTGCTAGCTTCAGACTACTGCAGCTTTCTCACCCCTCTCATTGTTCACTGATGGGAAGAAAGGTAGGGCTTTCCTCTAGATTGGCTTTGGCTTAAAGGGAATGTTGTGGCTTGTTTTGTCTTCTGCATCACTTCCACACCACTAACACTATCTCCATGTGAGCAAGGAGGCTATTTAATTTTATCATGTATGTGTTTGCTAGAGTAGCCTCACTAATTTTCTTTAAAAACTTTCCTTTTTTTCCCTTGTCCATTTTTATTTTTAATTTTTATATTTTTCAGAATAATTCAGAAAATTCTTACCTCTTAATTATTTTATTAAATTATAACTATGTGCATTAATGTATTTATGGGGTACAATGTGCTAATTTTATATACAATTTGGAATGCTTACATCAAACTAGTTAATATGAAAAAATTATGGCATATGTATTCAGTGGAGGGTAATATTATACAGTCTTAACAAAGATAGAGACTTTACCTCTTTTATGTTTACATACGTGGAGCTGGAACATATTCTTCTTAGTAAAGTATCTCAAGAACAGAAGAAAAAGTATCCAATATACTCAGTACTATTATGAAACCAATATATAATCACCTACACTTTCATATGAAAGATAAATACAACTATAGTCCAGGATGAAGGAGGGAAGAGAGGGGGAACGGAGGGGGAGAGTGGGTGGAGGAAAGGTAATCGGTGGGACCTCACCTATGTTGTATATTGCAAGGGTGCATGTCAAATCTATTAAGACTAGAGTATAAATGTCTTAACGTAAAAACTTTCCCTTTTTATTTACAATTTGGCTAATTGGTTGGCATAAGAGACCTAACTTTTGCCCTATCTCAGCTTTCACATGCCTTGTTGCCTAAGCTCAATCATTTCTATCTTTTTTTTAAAGTGGGAGAGATGAGTGTCTCCCTTTCACTTGAAAATTTAGAGATCACTGTATGGTTATTGATTGCCCTAATTTTAGTATTGTTGTGTTTCAAGGAAGAAAGAAGCCTTGGAGAGATATGAGGACAGAGAGAGAGAGGGAGATGAACAGCTGATCAGTTGAACAGTCAGAAAACATACAATGTTTGTTGATTAAGTTTGCCATCTTATACAGGCATGATTCATGGATCCCCCAAACAATTACAATAATGACATCAAAGGTTACTGATAACAGGTCACCATTACAGATATCATCATAATAAACTTTGAACTAGTCCAAGAATTAGCAAAATATGACAGAGAAAGACAAAGAGCACATGTGCTGTTGGAAAAGGGCACTGATAGACTTGCTCAAGGAAGGGTTGCCCCAAACTTTCAATTTATAAAAAATGTAACATATACAAAGTATGATAAAGGAAAACGCAACCAAACAACTTTTATCTGGATGTGAATTAAAATACTGAGGTCAGTAACTCAGATTTGTACATATAATCCAATGGAACAGAATGCATTTTCTGAAACATGCGTAAGCATTTCCAGAGTCTTGGTATATGCTAAAAGTGGCACTATAAGTCATGAAGATTATTAAATACGTGACATTAGGCCACTTGAGTTACCTTGTCCCATACACATGATTAATATACATTATATCAAATAATATGTTAAGGAAAATATTAATCTGGCACATCAACACACACTAGACTATTCTTTTCATAACAGGAAAATTGAAGAATGGTTGATAACTCAGACTATATCCAAACATAAAACATAATTAACACAAAAAATTTAAAAATCTGTATAAACACTGTTAAAGAAAAAATAGTTGCCTAAAAGATGTTTATACTGTTTGAAACAGAAAAAATGATAGTATTTGGATATGTAAACAGTTTCTACAAATCAAGAAGAAAAGGATAAACAAGTAGCACTGAAGAGGACATATTTTTGACCAATACATACATGAAAATATATTTGACATGATTAAAAATAAAAAAAATGAAAATTAAACTGAGTTAATTTTTCACATCCAGCAAGACAGGTAAAATTAAACTTCTCATGATAGTTGTTTAGAAAGACTGAATAAAACTAGACTTCTACTCGTCTCACACTCCTACGAGTACTGTAAGTTTTAAAACTTATTTGGGTTACACTTGCAAAATAAAATAGAAGTTAAATGTACTTACCTAGCAGTTATATTATACTTGTAGAAAAATAATTGCAGGTGCACTCAGGAAATATGTACATGTGTGCCAGAATAAATATTAAAATATAAAACTAATATGAATACTGTTATAGTGGGGTACTCACTGCATTACAGTGAAAATAAATATATTGTATATATTTAAATAGATTAGATTTTTAGATAGCAAAGAGAATACATTTTAAAATCGCCAATGTTGAGTATGAAAAACAAATCAAACAACAATACATATGCTTTATGTGCATATTAAAAGTGATTTAAAAAACCTTTTATAGATTCACATCCATATTAAAAAAATATTGAGCATTAAGTTTTAACTGATGACAATGGTTTCTTCCAGTGATAGATAAGGTAATCAGATTGTACTTAAAAGGAAGCAAATGTAAAATCAAGCGAATTTTTAATATTAAATCAAGACATCCTTCTAAATTTTATATTTTATATTCTTTCCTTTCACATGTATCTGTTTTTGGTCTTTTTGTGTTATACTTCTTTGCATTTTTATTTTATTTTAAATGGTTTCTCTATTTTTTATCATTTTTAATCATTTCTCTCAGTTGACTCTTCATGTCAGTCTCTATGACACACTTTTATTTCTTGTAATTTCCCTTAGATTTCATTTTAATTTTCTTCTGTTATAAGAGTTTTTCCCCACCTCCTTGAGTATACATAGTTAATGTTATTAAATTATCTTTTCTGTTTTCTTTAAGATTTTTTAATTTAAGTCTTTATTGAGTTTTGACTTAAAATATCAGGAGAGAAAAATAAAACCTTGGGTAATTTTCAGATTAGTCACACACCAGGGCTTACATTCATAAACTTTGAGAAAGAACTGCTTATGAAAAATCATTTAAATTATATCCTAAAGGGAGGGAAAGGTAGCATATAAAAATTGATAAAATAAGTGACTCTTCTAATAAGAAATGAGGTACTATAAGTTTAACATTACTTAGCACATGTGTACACAATATACATAAACCACTACAGAGTACTTTTCCAAAATCTCCATAAAAATTAGTACATTTTCTCAAGTAGCATGATAAGAAAATGTAAGTCCTTCCAAATTATACTCTTTTCTATTTCAAATTGTCATTTTGAATAATTGTAGAAATACCTTTTATTTTTTGTAATTTTCAAATTATTTACACATTTTTACAGTGATTTTTTTAATTTCAAACTCATAGAGTTACCTTTTTTGGGTCCAAATATTTGCATATCATTTATTCCTACTCATTACTTTTCAAACTAAACTAAAAATGTAGACACGTTAGTCCTTCAGAGCATTTCCTTACCAACATAACTGATTTTTGGTATATTTTCAAAGTAGGATATGGTTAACTCATTAGATGTACTGCCAATAAACTAGAGTTACTGGTTAATCTTAGATTCTGACAAAATACAAGTTAATCAATTGACTTCTTGAGCCAAAAATCAAATGAAACTACCAGTCCTTTGTTTGATTATCATAATTTCTCAAAATCTCTAATAAAATATAAAATTCTTTTTGTGTTTTTCCATTTAAGTGCATGGTTTTCCATATTCCTTTGAAAGCATGAAGTTGTTCTCTTTTCTCCCTCAATATTTCTACACTGTCCTCTGAAATCAAATCTGGAATGTAATCTCAGAATAGGAGCTATCATACTCTCTTAAAATAATTATGCTAAATCTTAATTTTACACTAATCCACATGCTTTCTATAAGGCATCCATATTAAGTATGTCACATTCAAGCTTGTGATTCAAAGAGATTTACATTTTTGGACAAGAATTTTTAATGTCACATTCTATTTATGAACATCATTGCCCTAAAATTTGAAGGTACCTATAAAATTTTATTCATTCCATTTTAAAATGTGCATTTCTTTTTATCACTAAAAATTAATATTGTTTTTCTTCTCTGTTATTTTCTATTAAGAATTATAATGCTTCTACTTTAGCCATGTATTTGTAACATTTACTAAATCTTCTTGATCTGGATAGGTCTCATTTTTGTCTCTAAGTAGTTATTTCTAATCTCTACACTACACAATCTATATTTTGCCAGGAGCTCGCTTTCCTGATACTAGTACCCATGGAATTCAATCTTTTTTATGATATCATCTAATGTTCCATTTATGCTTTTTCCTTTCTAAAAATATTGACCTGAGAAATGATAAAAATACCACATGGGTTTTAAAATCTTTCAGTCCATAAACAGGATTTCAAAGCTTAGCTTGACATTTATTCTCATACAAATCAAAACGCTGATTATGTTCAACAAGTGTGAAGAGTGCTTTTCTCTTCAAACTTAAACGTTTCTGATATCTATTCTCACATTACTGAAAGATTTATCTTCCCAAAACAGAAGCCCAATGTTGCCAGTATTTGTTTTTTTTTATTAATATTAAATCATAGCTGTGTGCATTAATGATATCATGAGGCACCATACATTGGTTTTATAAACAGTTTGACACATTTTCATCACACTGGTTAACACAGCCTTCCTGGCATTTTCTTAGTTATTGTGTTAAGACAATTGTATTCTACATTTACTAAGTTTCATATGTACCCTTGTAAGATGCACGGCAGGTGGAATCCCACCTATCCAGTATTTGTAAAGACATGCATACAGCCACAAAGCACTCAGACATAGATTTCATTTTGCCCTGGTTTTATAACTTGGAGTTTTTCTCTTTAACAGTTCACCTAGATGCCAATCCATTTTGGCAACTGCATACAGTGCCTTGCCCCAGTTTATATTTTCATTATATTTAGAACACTTTTAAATTTTTTTTGAACGCTTAATAAGTCTTAAAAGGACATTGCTTTAATGTTGCTATGCTTTACATTGTTTTTTAGATGCAATGTGTTTCTAAAATTGTATACAAGAAATGAAATGTATACCATCAGTTACAGTCTTGAGTCTAGTAATAACCAAATCCTATCAAAAAATGTCATCTCTAGCCATACTGCTCTCACTAGAGAATTGTAAAATAGGTCTTCCATTCTGTTTTTCTGCGTCTGTCAAAGACTATGGTTAAATAAATGAACTAGTGAGGTGGAATTAAGTGAAAAAGTAAGAGAATATGAAGCATGCAACATGGTGTTTCTTCTAACTCCCAATTTATTTTCCCAATTTAAAGGTACTCATTTACTCGGATTATTCAGAATTTATTGGCTTTCTTTACTTCCTATGCATTTTGTTCCTTCTCTTACAACTGTGTAACATTAAAGATTAAAATAACGTAAGTAACTTAAAAGAGCTTATAGCTCATGATCCAGTTATTCAAGTAGGTAGGAGAAAGTACATGAGTACACAATTAAAATATGGAATGCAACCTGTAATAAGGGGCAGCAGCAGTACAGAGCTTTGTGATGCTGCCATTCATTTGGAAAAGGCCAGGAAATGCTACAAGGACAAAGGAATATTTAAGCAGTACCATTGCGAATGCTCCAGCCAGTTTTGGAGCACAGATTTCATGTAGATAAAACAGCATGTACAACGGGGTAATAAGGAAAGATATCCAGTGACTGCGTCAGTTCTGAATTGGTTGGACTATAGGTGGTTTTCACAGGTGGTGTTGAGTCAGGTAATGAAGAGACTAAAGAGTTCGAATATGATGAGCTATGAACATTTTCTAAGCGTGGAGTGACATGATTAGCTTTACATGACACAGAATACAACTCCAGACAAAAGCACATTGTAGACTGGAAGACCTGAGGTCGAACTTAAGACTGCTCACTTGAGAGGCAGAGGCAGAGGCAGAGGCTCTTGCTTGAGCTCAGGAGTAGCAGACTGGCCTGAGCAAGAAAGAGTGAGACCCCTCTCTACCAAAAAGAGAAAAATTAGCCTGGTATCATGGTGGGCACCTGTGGTCCCAGATACTCAAGAAGCTGAGGCAGGAGGATTGTTTGAGCCCAGGCGTCTGAGGTTGCTGTGAGCTAGGGTGAGTTTACAGCACTCTAACCTGGGCAACAGAGTGAGATTCTTTCTCAAAAATGAACAGCAACAACAATAAAAATGTTCAAACCAGAAATGCTAAAAATTTGAACAGAGACTCCAAACAAATTACCAAAATGTGGGAACTATGTATAAATAAATGCAAGAAGACATTGAAAGAAAAGACAAATATTATGGCGTGTTTTGTCTATAAACATAAAAGTGGTAAATTTTACTAATTACTTCAAAATTATAAATTAAGCAAACATGAGATTACCTTTAACCCCTCTAAATGTGGCATATATGTTAAAGTATAATAACCTTGTAAGAATTTCTTATTCCTTGTAAACTTTGCATTGCCCTCAGAAATGTCATTAAGTACTATTTCTGTTGTTAACCTCCAAGTGTATTCCCTTCACACAATTATGAAGAAGTTACATTTACAGCCATTAATGATAAATAACAATCAGAGAGCATTTTTTCTAATTAAAGACTCCCAAATATCATGCCTGATGGTTGTGAGGGCCCACAAAATTCCCTGATGATAAAGTTGGCATCTGTATCCTGTTTGCTGGCTGAAGAGCCAAGGAAGTGGCATAACTTTGTGACCTTCTGGAGAATGACATGTGCTGGTATAAGAAATATCGGATAGCCATGTTCTTAGCCTTGATAGGCCAAATTACTAACTGAAGTGTCTTCCTCTTCCAAATTTGAAACCAAATGATGAATAAGAGCTAGCAGCATAAAGATTAAAATATCACGAATGTGGGGCCATTTGTCCATTTCACCAAATCAACCTTTTCCTCCTAGTGCCAGATGGATTTAAACAGCTATTAGCCTTTTACCAGCCTAGAGCTTTCCCCTGTAAACTTAATTCAAAGGAGTGGTGAAGGGTTGTGAGGAGAACATATTACAAATGAAATAAATCAGAAGAGTCTGATTGCACCTGCAGCTTCTTTTACAAACCCTCTTTATTAGAAAGGAACAAGTGAAACTGGGCAGAAAGGAAGAAGTACTCAGTTTTGAAAGTTGGGAAAGTAAAAGATATATGGGCCCCTTTATATTCCATGTTTCTCATTCAGGAGTTGCAATCCTATCCTATGGGGAATTGGGATAAGTGTAGGGGCAATTTGTGGTTGTCATTTCATGGCGAATCCTATAGACCTTTGTTTCCTGAAACAGGAAATGTTGACTATCTTCCCATAGCCTGGCAGAATGAAAACTTTCCCTAAACAAAATGTCAAATGCATCACCTTAGAAAAAGACTATTGGAACCTAACTCTGAAGGGCTGCTTAGGCCTCATTAAAGTCAACAAATTTCTATGTCTTTATTTGCAAACTATTATACATATAAAGTAATTTCTTCATCATATGTGGTAATATGTTTTAATTATTTTTTGTGAAAAAGATATGTTAGTGGAAATATCAAAAAATTTCACAATCTATTTCAAAGAGCCCATAGTGTATATCTAATTGCTGCTGAGTTATGGAAGTTTTAAACATGATCTGATAAAACATAAACTGGAGTCCAAAAGATTGAAATGAATAAACTCCAAAATTGAATATAACTATAGTAAACTTTTAATGTTAATTTATAAAAACTCAGCCCACCAGCAGGAATGAGGGTATTTTGAAGTTCTCTGTAATCAGGGCATGACCTGTGGCTCAAAGAGGTAGGGCCCCCAACTCCAATATACTGAAAGTGGCGGGTTCAAACCCAGCCCTGGCTAAAAACTACAAAAAAAAAAAAAAAAGAAAAGAAAAGAAAAGGAATTCTCTGTGATCAGTTCCAGTATTCAAATGATTAAAATAAGGTTGTGTTGTACATATGTTATTAAACCTGTATCATGCCGAGATAACTACCTGTTTTGAAAGTAATAATAATTTTAAAAATCCTCTTACGAATTAGTCTCCTGTATGAGTACAACTAAAATAGGCAGACAAGCTGAATTAAATGTTCTTTTTATTACTACTATTCTGTTAGACATCCCAGTACATTTGGGCATGTGTTTATTTTTTTATTTGTTTCAACCCTATTTTAAATACTTTCTGAGATATTAGAAGTGCTCTTTGCTCTCCACCCAAACATAAAGTCTTTCCTATTTTTGTCTTTCATAATTCTATTGTTATTGCCTTCAAAGGTAGAATTAAGATTATTTTTAGGTGATTTGAAATTAAAATGAGTTTAAGATTGGACAGAGAATATATGTCAGGTTTGGAAGAGTCAGGAATTGTATTTAGAGTGGCACTTGTGGCTCAGTGAGTAGGGTGCTGGTCCCATATACTGAGGGTAGTGAGTTCGAGCCCAGCCCCGGCCAAACTGCAACAAAAAATAGCCGGGCATTGTGGTGGGCACCTGTAGTCTCAGCTACTCGGGAGTCTGAGACTAGACAATCACCTAAGTCCAAGAGCTGGAGGTTGCTGTGAGCTGTGATGACACAGCACTCCACCAAGCGTCACAAAGTAAGACTCTGTCTCTAAAAAAAAAGGAATTGTATTTAATTTTGTAAATAGAGACAAATAAACGTGAAATTATCTTTAGCATTTTATGTAAAATGGGGCATAATGAATATGTTGTTTACATATTTATGAGAATTTGCTAGTTAAAAAATGGGAGCTTCTTATCAAAGACATCAACCACAGTAGGAGAAAAATACTTAAAAATTGTAAAGCGAAATATGTCACAATAACCAAGAATTTGTTACAGAGTTTATTTTAAAAGCTCTTAAACCAGAAATAAGTTGATAATGAAAATATATAACAAAAATTAAGTAACTTGAAAGGAATTGGAAAATTTTTGTAATTTTATGTATTTTATTTTACTCTACAACTTTCAGGTAACATACCAAAGAATAGAACGAAATAATAATAGAAGAATAGAAATTAGTTTTAAAAATATTTACCATATATACTCGAGTATAACTCGGCTTATACTCGAGTATATAGGTAATATATACATTTATGTGTGTATTACATCACTGGATTTGACAAGAGGTAGATGAAATATTAATAAGTCCAAAATAACAAAGATTTTGATGAAATGTAGGAAAAGTGGAATTAAAAGAATGAAACTCTTATGTAGTTTCTATTAGTTAAAGATTTCTTAAGTTACTATAAAGATACAAAACTACAATTCATCATATTCTGGTGAGTTAATTGATTAATGTAAATTTTCATTTCATATCAGAAACAACTTTAGAATAAAGTAAGTCTCATATTTACATATACACATACATTTTTTAAAATATCTAAATTAGAGAAGTGAAGGTAACATTGAATGTTTCCATTGATACAATTTTCGTAAATGATATATTATCAAAGGTTGTAAGAAGTAGAATCAGAATTTTTCAATTTATGCTCATTCTCACTTGGGTTCCACTCTTTTGTTATTTCTTGGGGGGATTTTTCTTTCTTTCTATGGGGGACAAGCAGTAGTTTGAATGGTGGTCCCCAAGTTCTGGCCCCCAGAGCCCAGCTGTGTTAACACTTGTAAGTGCAGTAAGAATCATATATGAGGAATGTGTCAGACTCATTTTAACTTATAGACCTATTCAGAAGCCATTACTGGAAGGGATAATGGGCATTTACATTGTCTAAATTATAGTAGTGGTGCTATTCATTAGGTGAAAAAAAACAAGATAATTCTCGTTAGTTTCTAGGGTAAGAAAATTAGAAAGAAGTAAAAAAATACCAATTCTTACCAACATTAACCTGTTTCAGCAATTTAATCTTCTGTGATATAGTAGAAAGACTGGCAGTATCAAGGATCAGTAATAGATTTAATCTACATCAGTGTGTTTATTTTGACTTTTGTAAATTGGACACCTGTGTGACGTACACTTCTTAATCGAATACAATTGAAGCAGCCACTAGACACGACTGATTGAGGGGGACACCTAACACATATGGATATTCTTAAGCTAGTTTCTGCCAACTTTCTCAGTGGGCATTGTTGATGAGGCCCCTCTTTTTATGTGAGGAATTTAGAATATTCCTCATAAATTTAGATTTTTCTACACATTCGCATACAATGACATGTCTTTTTGTCATGTAATTTCCAAGGTATCTTTTTTCTACAACTATTGATAATTATTTGAAATCCATTGTGCAAGTCCTATTATTCTATCATAGTTTGGGCTTCCAGATTCTGTATTTGCAGCAATATAGAATTTGACCTACCAACTTTAATAGAGCTCAGATCCCTAGAAAACAATCAAAAACCCTTTTATGTGTGACAGTATTATGCACACATGAACACTGAAATGTCTATTAAAAAATTCTATGTTGTTTGGAAAGGTTATTAGCTTAAAATGTGTACATTTTTAAATAATGTCACATTTTTATACTGGCTGCTTTTGCTGCTAGGCCTGAAAGGAGTGTGTTAGGTTATATAAGATATTTTGCAGGGATGAAGTCAATTCAAAGACTATTTTCTAATTGCTTATTCAATCTAACTAGATAGGTATAGATAAATTATTAGTAATGATTGAGTTATTGTTAAATAGGTTGCAGAAAAATTCAAGTGTTGTAAAGGTTTGTGAAAAGTTATATATGGTGCAAGTTACTAGTCATGGGCCAAAAAGAAAAAACATATAGCTGTTGGAAATTAAACAGAAAAATGAAATATTGGTCTTTCTCCACAGATAGCTTGATTTAGCAGCTAAATCTGTCTTTGATTATAGTGGCTCAACTTGGGGAGACCGCTATTTTGTCTTTTAATATTTTGATACAGTTCTGAATATAAAATTGATGAAAAGTTAAAAATGTGACTTAGGAAGAGAGTTGAGAACAGTAAGCCAAATCAAAATATGATGTGTAAATTGCATATATATGGCTTGCCTGAATAAGCATGTTTTGAGAAGTTGTTAATTTTTTAATTTGTTATAAAATGAAGTATTAGTTGAACCTTTATCTCTATAGCTCATTCAAAACAGAATGCAGTCTTACCTGTTTGTCTTGCTCATAAGTGAAACTCATGAAAGATACGTAGACAAGTCATGAAAACCGTATTTTTATACTGCGAATGATATGAAGCTGAGCGTATATCAATTACTATTTTCCAATCCTTTGCAACCTGGATTGTGCCAAAAATCTTTATTAACATCCAACTTTGAGCATCTAAAGGTAAAGGGCTTCATTTCATAACATATATCTAAAAGAGATGATAATGAGCATATGTATGTTTGATTCATCTTTATAACAAAAAACTTTTACGTATCTCAGTTCATGTGATCCTCACAAAAATCCTACAAAACAAGAAAGTGCTTCTTTTCATTTTTGTACAGTAAGAAATCAGCACTAAGTGCACGGTGAGGCTGAGGCTCCAAAGGAAATGGTTGTAAAAAATAATCAGCCAGCAAGTTCATAGATACAGAATACTCCAAACAATAGCAAAATTAGTTTTTTTCAGGTCCTCGTGGAATCTTTACTGAGAGTGAGAATATCCTGACCTATAAAAAAAATCTTAAAAAATCTGAAGTAATTGAAATCATGCAGGGCATGTTCTCTAATGATAATTGAATGAAACTAAAATTCAGTAAAACAAAAGCCAAAAGGTATGTTTAAACACTTGGAAATTAAAAAACACACTTCTAAATAGGTCAAAGAGGAAGTCTCAAGAGAAAGGATAAAATACAAGAAGATGAATGAAATGGATAGCAAAATATGTGAGGTACAACTAGGCAGGGCAGAGAGGAACCTATGTGGCATTAAATATTTGCCCTTCAGAATGGGAAAAAACTCAATTTAATAATTTACATTCTCACCCAAAACAACTAGAAGAGAAAATAAAGTGACATTAAATAGAACAAAGGGTATAACAAGATAAGAGAATAAAAAAAATTTCACTCTTTGTCATCTATTTATATGACATCTTTGAAGTGACTAAAAACAATAGAGAAAAAAAAAATCAGTGAAACAAAGCGCTGATCTTTAAGAAAATCAATAACATTGAAAAAAATAAGATTGATAAAAATTTTAAAAAGCTCAGATCATAACACTAATTAAATAAGGAATATCACCATAGACTTTGTAGATAATAACAGGATAATACAAACACTTTATGTTCATGAATATGACAAAGGAAAGGAATAAATTCTCCAAAAACCACAAATTACTAAAATTCAGAGAAGGTGAAATAGGCAGCCAGACTAGTTCTACAACTATTAAAGATATTGAATTTGTAATAGAAAATTCCTATAAAACACTTATCCAAGATAACCATTTGCATAAGCACTTCTGCCAGTATTTATAGAAAAATTTAAACAAATATCATACAATTTCCTTCAAAAATTACAAGAGAAAGGAATATTTCTAATTTGTTTTATGAGACTTGTAGTATCCAGATACTAAAGCCAGATAAAAACAGTTAAAAATAAAAACACCACAGAGTAGTATGTCTCATGAATGTAGATACAAAAATCTTCAAAATTATATAGCTAACTGAATTCAGCAAACAAAATAATTATACAACATGACTAAGTGGTTTTTTTTCTACATATGCAATAATTATTCAACCTTTCAAAATAAATCAACATAATCTATCAAACAAGGGAAGAAGGAATAATCTTATATTCTTATAAATTTATACAGGAGAGACAATTGACAAAATTTAACACACATTCATATAGAAAATTTCAATGAAGTAGGAATAGTTGGTAATTTCCTGAGTATAATAAATATCATCTGCAAAAATCCTATAGCTGATATACTACTTAATGGTGAAAGATTGAATTCTCTCCCATTAAGGCTGGGAATAAGACAAGAATGTCTACTTACTCTCACTCCTCTTATCTTTCATAACGCTGGAAGTTTTAGACAATGCAATGATTTAAGAAAAATAAATAAAATGCATATAAATTGTAACAAAAAAAAATAAATAACTTTTGTGTGTAGATAACATGATTCCCTTTGTAGAAAACTCCAAGGTATCTTCAAAGTAATTTCTAGAAAGAATAAGTGAAGTCAGACAATTGGCAGAATAAAAGTTCAGCAT
The DNA here is from genome assembly GCA_963574355.1 of Loris lydekkerianus. Taxonomy (NCBI): domain Eukaryota; kingdom Metazoa; phylum Chordata; class Mammalia; order Primates; family Lorisidae; genus Loris; species Loris lydekkerianus. The sequence goes on along the minus strand of CAUYPK010087352.1, from coordinate 4,090 downwards.
TATGCTGAACAAAAAGGATAATCTTCAAAGGTTATAGTCTGTATGATTTTATTTAATAACATTTTTCAAATGAAAAAGTACAGACATAGAGAAGAGAAAGTGATTGCCAGGAGATTACGGGGTTGGTGAATGGAGTAGAGGTGACAATGTCTGTAATAGGGTAACCTGAAAAAAGTTGTAATGGAAATTTTTCTCATCTTGACTGTGGTGGTGGTCACACAAATCTAAAAATATGATAGAATTACATAGAATTAAGTACATACACCCACAAATGGGCATATGTAAAACTGGTAAGGGCTGCACCAATATCAATTTCCTGATAAGATATCATTGGCTGATGAATGTAAATGTGAATATAAAATTACATCAAATAGAAAAGTTTGGGGTTTTTTTGTTTTTAAGGACATTGTATGTTAATTTTTATAGAGCCACTGGGGGATGAAGAAAGACGTAGAACCTATACTTTGTCATTCTCATCTGAGGCTCTTTACCCTTCACAATGATGAGGGCTCAAAGTCAATGATGATATAAATGGAAATAAATGATATAAAAGATATAAAATAAAAAGTTAATTATTACTAGTTATTTGCCTGAGTTATTTTTATTTTTATGAATTTCTATAATTAACTGAAAATATAAAATTATAAAAGTTAAGGAAACAAAGGGATGATGTTGTTAAGAAGAAAGTAGAGCCAGTCAATATTCTTTCCCATGTGTAATTGTCTGAGAATGTGAGAATCTAACACTAAGTATCATGTCTGAGGGTACTGTAATATGGTACATTTGCATTTTCTTTTTTTAATAGATGGCATATAACTATAATTTTTTTAAAATTAATAATGATCTTAAATGTAGAAAAGTAAGTGGGAAAAGCAAATCATCTCTGGTATCTAGGTGTATCAATTTCCTATTGCTGCTGTAATCACCACCACCAGTGATTTCAACAAAATGAACTTATTATCTTTCATTTCTAGAGATCAGAAATGGGTCTTAGAGTGCTCACTTTGACATATAAATACTAAAATTGAAATGATACAGAGAAGATTAGCCATGCCCTTGCTCAGGGATGACACAAGTTTGTGAAGCATTCCATATTAAAAATTTTCTAAAAGGTGATGTTATACTGGCTAATGGTAACATCTCAGCAGGTTGTGATCCTTCTAGAGACTCTAAGAAGAATCCATTCTTTGTCTTTCCTTAAGTTTCCAGAGAGTTTCTGCATTCTTGGGCTCATGGTATTCTTCCAGTAAAATGTAATTTCAGAGGGGGAGGGGCAAGATGGTCAACTAGAAGCAGTTTTCAACAGAAGCTCCTATCCAGTAGGAGAAAAGTTGGACGGAAGTGAACTCAGAGAAGTTAAAATTGGGGATTTGAGCATAAAAGGAAGAAAACTAGGTGCACATCATCCCCACTAAGACAAGTTGTGAGGGAGAGAAAAAGGAAGAAAGATAACAGAGATCAGTTATAGGGAAACTATACTAACAGCACCTGGTACCGGAGGGGACCGGAGACCCTTCACCTAACCAGGAGGCCCATGAAGGCTTTCCACATTTAGGGGGAGGGGAACGGGCTTCTCATCTAACCACACAGGATAAAGCTAAGAGGTTCCCAGTCTCCTTCACCTGGGAATTTCTACCTCTGAGTCCGCATACTGCCGGGCACAAAAGTGAACAAATTTTCTTTCCGCAGTCCTGAGATGCAGGATAGACCCACAGTTCCTGCCCCTCATGGTGCCAACCTTGCCTTGTGCAAACGAATTCAAATTAGCAGTGAACCTGCAGCCCCAGCCCACACTTCCTCCTCTCTGATGGCCTGACCCACTACTCTCTGCAGATGCTGGTGGTGTTTAGCGAATTCTCTGAGAGAACTTTGCACAGTGTAGGCCACGGAACCCATCCACCCCTTGTTGAGAGAAGACACAGTAATACCTCAGTTCTAACCTTAGTGTGGGGAGCTGTGGTCTCTCCTGGCTCTCATTCCAGCTAGGAGACCTTTCCTCTGCCACAGAACCCCTGCCTGCTGTCTGTGCCCAGTGACCACTGGATTCCCTCCTAGCAACTCAGAGAGAGACAGGCCTACCCTCTTTCAACTGTACTGGGAAAGTCCAGGAACTAGGCCCCTTTTCAGCTATTGGTAACAGCTTCATTTTATCCAGTCCATAGCCAAGGCCTAAAGAGGGGAAGGACCATGACTTCTCTTAACTTGTTTGTACAGGGGTTACTTATGCTGCTGATGTGAGTTCAAGTGCGACTCTTAGTACTGTCCACAGATTCTTATTGTCTAGCTGCCACTGTCTGGGGCTGCAAGTTTGCTACTAAGGTTTCTGTGAATTCTTTTCATCCAGCTGTCACTGGTGGGGCCAAGGTCACAGCTGTTTATATCTCTATACAGCTGAAACTCCAACAAAATAATGTGGCTCTGGTAAACTGGGTAGAAGACAGACTGATACCAGTATAAAATCAGGTTGCACTATCTAAGTAAGGCTGGTTCTCTTGCAGCCATGAAAGGAAGCTTTGCAAGGCTGTGGGGGAAGGGCCAAAGCACAAGCTCCAGCTCATTAGTGAAGGGATGGTCAGCTACATTTCCTGGGGCCTCCAGATCTAGTCTCACCCTGCCAGTTTAAGTTGGCAAATAGATCTGCATGATGCTCCCAAGGGCTCTCAATTAGATTATATCTCAATAACTATTCATGAACATCCTAACATTTCAACTGAAAAAATATAATTAATATATATATTTTTAAAGCTAAAAATACTCATGGGGAGGAATCAGCTGAAGCATTCTGGCAACATGAAAAATCAGAGCAAATAAACTCCCCCAAGAGATTACAAGGGCAATACAGCAGAAAATACCATCCAGACAAATTTCTGAAATGTCAGAAATAGAATTAGAATTCAGAATAAATATGACAAATCAGATGAATGGAATTAAGGTGAAATTGGAAATAGAAAAATAAAAAAGTTCTTCAATAGCTGTCTCAAAAAATTACTAAATTTACAGCTCGGCATCTGTAGCTCAGTGGCTAGGGCTTCAGCCACACACACCAGAGCTGGCGGGTTGGAACCCAGCCAGGGTCTGCAAAACAACAATGAGAACTACAACCAAAAAATAGGCAGGTGTTGTGGTATGTGCCTGTAGTCCCAGCTACTTGGGAGGCTGAGACAAGAGAATCACTTAAACCCAAGAGTTTGAGGTTGCTGTGAGCTGTGACACAATAGCACTCTACTAAGGGCAACATAGTGAAACTCTGTCTCATTAAAAAAAAAAAAAAAAAAAAAAAAAAAATTACTAAATTTAAAGGCACAGTCACCAAGAAAATAGATATAATGAGAAAAGATAAAACAGACCTTAAGGCATTGAAATGGGTATTTGAGGAGCTTCAAAACACAGTAGAGAACCTCAGTAATAAAACAAAACATGGATAAGAAAGAATTTAAGAAATTAAAAACTAGACTTTTGAATTATCCCAATAATTGAAAGAGGCAGAAAAAAAAAAAAAAAAGAAAGAAAACAAGAACAAAATATTCCCTGAGTTATTAGATTTTTCCAAAAGATCAAACATCCAAATTATAAGGATTCCTGAAGGAGAAGAGGTTGGTCTTAAAAGCACTGATGTTGTACTTCAAGGCATCATGGTGGAGAATTTCTCAAGCATTGTGAGAAACACAGAATTCAGAACAGTTTTATAAACCCAGCATGACACAATCCAAACAAAGCATCTATTAGACACATTGTAATTAATTTGCTGAAGTCGATATAAAAGGGAAAATCCTGCAGACAGCTAGGTGTAAGAAAGGCCTTACCTACAAATGGAAAAATATCAGGATGATTTTTTTGAGCTGAAACTATTCACCCCAGAAGAGGATGGTCATCAGTCTTTAATCTTCTTAAGAGAATTATCAGCCCAAGTATTCTGCTAAACTGAGTACATTGGATACTTTTTCTTCCATTCCTGAGATACTTTGCTAAGGAGAATATGTTCCAGCTCCATCCATGTAAACATGAAAGAGGTAAAGTCTCCCTCTTTCTTTAAGGCTGCATAATATTCCATGGTATACATGTACCACAATTTGCTAGTCCATTCATGGGT
>CAUYPK010087351.1:0-51607 GCA_963574355.1 Loris lydekkerianus | reverse complement strand
GTGGATGTGGAGAAAAGGGAACACTTCTACACTGCTGGTGGGAATGCAAATTAATACATTCCTTTTGGAAAGATGTTTGGAGAACACTTAGAGATCTAAAAATAGATCTGCCATTCAATCCTATAATTCCTCTACTAAGCATATACCTAAATTGTTGTATCTTTAAGATTTGTATTATTTTTACTGTCATATTATTTTCAAAAAATATTTCAATCCATGAAGACCTGTGGATATGGGGGGTGACTGCATTCCTCAATTGTAGGAAGCTCTTGTTAGGGGTTGTAAGATGCACCAGACTTAATATTAGCACTTTTGGAGAAAACCAAAGCCATGTGCAACTTTAAACATACACACTTAAAAAAACCTAACAATAGCATGTGTGTATCCCTCCCCCAAATACATGCTACTTTCCTCTTTGAACTAATAAACAAAACTGGGGTCCAAAATGCCTCTCTACCAAGTGTGGCCATTGGCAGTAACACGTGCTGTAACGGTCGCCCCTGCCTGTGATCTGGACCTTGTTGCCATCTTTGTGACACTGCAGAATAATTTAAAAAAACACAATGAGATTATGTGTGTTTTTTCCATTTCCCTTTTGGCTATTCTGTTTGTATTGTTGCTGTTAATTGACTTACAAATAACTGGAAGTAAAGAGATTTTCTGGGAAGTAGTTGAAAGCCTCTGACAAATGGGAACATCTGAATGTTGGTTCTTGATGCGTGTGTTGATCACAGCTTTTTCTAGATCTGAAAAACGTGTGATCTGTTTCTCAGCATCGTGGCAACTTTCTTAATTATTTCATCCAGTGTCTGACCATGATTTTAACTGTATATTATCCAGTTTCTGACTATTAATTTTGTGCATATTCCATATATTTTTTTCTTTTCCAGGCTGCATTATAATGGAATCTTTTAAGCAATAATTATGGCGTGAATCTAAGTTTACCAGCTATCAATGCAAATGGACATAACAGATGTAACAGATTGATGAAGTGATGCCCTCCCCCATCTTTTTAGTTTTCCAAAGTGCAGGCAGACACAACTGTCCTGAGTGTATGCCACACATTGCTTACATCTGGACTTTCAGCCCCAAAGACATGTTAGAATCACCTGGGGTGATACTTACACAATTACAAAGTTCTGACAAAATTCCAGATTCGGGCTACATCTCAGCATTAAAAGTGAGTATGCTAGCAACAGTAATTTTTTTTTTTCAGTTTTTGACCAGGGCTGGGTTTGAACCCAGGACCTCCAGCATATGGGGCTGACGTCCTTCTCCTTTGAGCCACAGGCACTGCCCTAGCAATAGTACTTTTAAAGCTTCCCAGATAACTTCAGAGTGCAGAGGAGGCTGGGAACCACTGCTCTACCCATGGCTGGTGAGTTTCTTTTTACTTATGTTGTTTGATATGTTTTTACTTGAGAGATGTTAAGGTGTAAAAACAAAAATCACAAAAACCCTCGCATCTGAGAAAATATGGGATTATTGTTATTGTTATCACTAGTTTAGCTGCAGGAGGATTCATGAAAAATGCCATTGGTCAGATCGGTTTTGTGAGAGAAACAGTGTTCCTTAGTTGTTTATAATGTCTTTGAAAGCTTTTACTAGCAAAAAAAGTTGCTGTTAAATTTAGTTATTAAATTTCCCCAGTTATTATTAAATTTAGCTACTTAGACCCAGCAAGATGCTTAAGGATGAAAGCCTGATGTCTGAGACCTCTGAAGGAAAATAATGCAAAAATCCAAGAAAAGCTGTGTGTGTAATGCATGTAAATCTCCTTGTCACTGAGTGCACTCCTGTGTCCTGTACTCTAGGGGCACTCTAATTTGGCAACTTGATTACCCCTGAGCATTTCATCTGGTCCCTGGGGATTCTCCGTTTGTCCCTCCCCAAGGCATGGAGGGCAGTCAGGTTCCCTTAACATCACGGGAAAGTGTCCCCTTAGCCAGGATGACAGACAGCTAACTTTAGTCCCAGAATATGTGTTAATTGGTGTGAATTGAAATCTTGAAGACATGGAATTTGGTAGGCCCATGGAGTTTAGGTGGACTTCAGAACATTTTAAGACAGACTGATTTCTCTGTGACAAAGATGTTTGTGATTTTTCTGCTGCTATGTCACATCTGAGTGTGTGGCTCTACCCAAAATTTGCAAATTCTGCAAAGCCTGTTATTCCTGCCAAAATGCCAATCTAAAACCAACCGTGTGAGAAGCTGCAATTAACCTTCACCTGGCTCATCATTTTAAGCCTGCCCAACCAATAAGACTGGAGACTTAATTTCTTCACATTTGTCAGCCACAATGATAATTAGAGAAGTATATTGACATCACATGTGAGATCAGCATTACAGTAGGAACAATTAACCCTCATTTACCGCAGGTGACTCTTTATAAACTCATTAATTACTAGGTTGAAAGCACAGCCTTGTCCAGTGTAGCACCTCCCCCTTGCCTTAAAAGTAGTTTGTTAAATCCATCCAAACAATAAATCAAAGTTGTTAAATCTTTGCTAGTAGAAGTGGGTTTTGGGTTCAAGCTAATTAGGGAAGACAACATGGCTATGATCTATGTGTGGGGATAACAAAGAGGCATTTAAAACGTAGGCTACAAGTTGGAGAAGAGTTTTAGAAAATTGGGAAGACTGTAGCATAGAATATTCAACAGTGACTTAAGCCTCTTTGAGAAAGATCAGATGAATATTTATTTTCGCGTTCTTCTAGTTTATTAAGCTTTATTTTTATTCTTTTAAAAAAATTTCAGATAATTATGAGGGTACAAATGATTAGGTTACATTGTTCACATTTGTTGAGTAAAGTCCAAGTTGTAGTTGAGTCTTCACCCAAGAGGTGTGCCACATACTCTTACATTGTGCCCCTTAGGCGAGAGTTTACCCATCCCTCGCCCTCCTCCCTTCCCCCCTCACTAGAGTTTAATTCAGTTTTTCTCTTGTGTGGGTATGTAGTTGTTCATCTATTGGTTTCATATTAGTATTGAGTACATTGAATATTTGCTTTTCCATTCTTGTGATACTTTATTAAGGAGAATGTTCTTTAACTCCATCCAGGTAAATACAAAAGATATAAAGTCTCTATCTTTTTTATGGCTGAATAGTAGTCCATGGTGTATGTACACCACAGTTTATTAGTGCATTCATGGGTTGATGGGCACTTGGTTTGATTCCACATCTTGGCAATTTTGAATTGAACTGCGATAAACATTCTAGGGCAAATGTACTTGTGGTAAAATGATTTTTTTTACTTCCGGGTAGATACCTAGTAATGGGATTGCAGGATCATCTGGAAGGTCAACTTTTAGCTCTCTGAGGATTCTCCATACTTCTTTCCCAAGAGGCTGTATTAGTTTGCAGTCCCATCAGCAGTGTAAGAGTGTTCCCTTCTTTCCACATCTGCGCCAGCATCTGCAGCTTCTGGACTTTTTGATGTGGTCTGTTTTCATTGGGGTTAGGTGACGTTTCAGGGTGGTTTTGATTTGCATTTATCTGATAATCAGGGATGATGGTTTCTTATTATTTTTATTTTTTCTTGATTAAATCATAACTGTGTACATTAATGCATTTAGTGGGTACAATGTGCTGATTTGATATACAATGTAGAATGCTTACATCTAACTGATTAACACAACTGTCTCCTTGCTTATTTGTTGTGGTAAGATATTTATAGTCTATTCTTAATAGTTTTGAAATGTATCATTGCATTATGCACATTAGGTGAGATCCCACCAAATACCCTCCTCCCATATCCCTCCTCCCCTTCCCTCTCTCTCCTCTTCCCTTTTACTTTCTGGACTATAGTTATGTTTTGCCATTTGTATGAGTGTGTAGCTGATTATATATTGATTTCATAGTAGTATTGAGTACATTGGATACTTTTTTTTTCCATTCTTGAGATCCAGCTCCATCCAGGTAAACATAAAAGATGTGAAGTCTCCACCTTTTTATGGCTGCATAGTATTCCATGGTGTACATATATCACAATTTGTTAGTCCATTCATGGTTCGATGGGCACTTGGGCTGTTTTCATGTCTTGGCTATTATGCAATAAACATTCTGGTGCAAATGTCTTTGTTTTAAAATGATTTTTGATCATATGGGTATATACCTAGCAGAGGAATTGCAGGATCGAATGGTAGGTCTACTTTTAGTTCCTTGAGTGTTCTCCAAACTTCTTTCCAAAAAGATCATATTAGTTTGTGTTCCCACCAGCAGTGTAGAAGTGTTCCCTCCTCCTCTCTGCATCCACGCCAACATCTGTAGTTTTGGGGTTTTGTTATGTTGGTTAATCTTACGGGAGTTATATCTCAAAGAGGTTTTGATTTGCATTTCTCTGATGATTAAAGATGATGAACATTTTTTCATGTGTCTATAGGCCATGTGCCTGTCTCATTAGAGAAGGTTCTGTTCAAGTCTCTTGCCCACATAGAAATGGGATTATTTTTTGTTTTCTTACTGATTACTTTGAGTTCTCTGTGGATTCTTCAGACCTTTGTCAGAAGCATGACCTGCAAATATCTTTTCCCATTCTGAAGGCTGTCTGTTTGCTTTACTTACTGTGCTCTTGGCTGTGCAGAAGCTTTTTAGTTTGATCAGATCCCAGTGTTGCTTCAATTGCCAGCGAGGTCCTTCTCATAAAAAATTTTGCCAAGCCAATTTCTTCAAGCAATTTCCCTGCACTCTCTTCTAATATCTTTATAGTTTCATGTCTTAAGTTTAAATCTTTTATCCAGTGAGAATCAATCTTTGTTAATAGGCAGAGATAGGGGTCCAGTTTCATTCTTCTACAGGTTGCCAGCCTGTTCACCCAGAACCATTTGTTAAATATGGAATATTTACCCCACTGAATGTTTTTGATAGGATTATCAAAGATCAAATGATGGTAAGTATTTGGATAAATATTGCATTGCTTGGTTCTCTATTCTGTTCCATAAATCTACTCCTCTATTTTTTGTGCCAGTACCAGGCTGTTTTGATCACTGTAGATTTATAGTATAGCCTGAAGTCTGGTAATGTGATACCTCCTGATTTGTTTTTATTTCTGAGTAATGTATTGGCTATTCAAGATTTTTTTCTGATTCCATATAAAACAAAGCACTATTTTTTTAGGCTCCTTAAAGTATGACCATGGTGCTTTAATAGGGATTGAATTAAATCTGTAGATGGCTTTGGGTAGTATAGACATTTTAACAATGCTGATTCTTCCCAACCATGAGCATGGTATGTTTTTCCATTTCTTAACATCTTTGGCTATTTCTTTTCTCAGACTTTCATAATTCTCTTTATAGAGATCTTTCACGTCCTTTGTTAGATGAATTCCCAGATATTTCACCTTTTTTGGCACTACTGTAAAAGGAATAGAGTCCTTTACTATATTTTCAGCTTGACTATTGTTAGCATAAATAAAAGCTACTGATTTTGTAAGTATTGGTTTTGTATCCTGAGACACTGCTGTATTCCTCGATCACTTCTAAGAGTTTTGTAGTTGAGTCCTTGGGGTTTTCCAGGCATAGGAATATATCATCTTCAAAGAGTGAGAGTTTGATCTCCACTGACCCCTTTTGAATACCTTTGATCCCCTTCTCTTGCCTGATTGCAATGGTTAAAACTTCCATTATTATATTGAATAGAATTGGAGACAATGGACTTCTTTGTCTAGTTCATCTGAGTGGAAATGTTTTGAATTTTACTCCATTCAGTATGATATTGGCTGTGGGTTTGCTGTATATGGCCTCTATCAATTTCAGAAATGACCCTTCTAAGCCTATTTTCTTGAGTGTTCTGATCATGAAAGGATGCTCAATATTATCAAAAGCATTTTCTGCATTAATTGAGTGAATCCTGTGGTCTTTGTTTTTTTATTTTTGTGATGTATTATATTTATAGATTTATGTATGTTGAACCAACCTCATAACCCTGGGATAAAACTAACTTGATCATGGTGTGTAATTTTTTTGATGTGTTGTTGAATTCTGTTTGCTAGGATCTTATTGAATATTTTTGCATCCATATTCATTAATGATAATGGTCTATAGTTTTCTTTCTTTGTTGGGTCTTTTCCTGGTTTGGAGATCAGGGTGATATTTGCTTCATAGAATGTGTTGGGGAGTATTCTTTTTTTTCCTATGTTTTGGAAAAGGTTATGTCTTATGGGTACTAGTTCCTCTTTGAAGGTTTGGTAAAATTCTGTTAAGAAGCCATCTGGTCCTGGACTTTTGTTTTTTGGGAAATTTCGTATTGATGCTATTTCAGTGCTTGATATAGGTCTGTTCAGCATTTCTAATTCTTTCTGGCTGAGTCTAGGAAGGTGGTGTGCTTCTAGGTATTGGTCCATTTCCTACAGATTTTCATATTTCTGAGAGTAGAGCTTTTTGTAGTAATCATTGAGTATTTTTTTTTTTAATTTCTGAGGTGTCTGTTATTTCTCCTTTATCATTTCTGATTGATGATATTACAGATTTTACTTTTCTGTTTCTGATTAGCTTAGCCAAAGGTTTATCAATTTTATTGATCTTTTCAAAAAACCAACTTTTTGTTTTGTTGATCTTAATGATTCTTTTGTTTTCAATTTCATTTAATTCTGCCCTAAGGTTATTTGGTTATTTCTTTTCTTCTGTTGGGTTTTGGGTTGGAATGTTCTTCCTTTTCCAATTGCTTGAGATATTCCATTAAGTTGATGAATTCCTCTCTTTCTGTTTTCTTAATGAAGGCTTCCAATGCTAAAAACTTCCCTCTTAGGACTGCCTTTGCAGTATCCCATAGGTTTTGATAATTTGTGTCTTCATTATCATTTTGTTCCAAAAATTTGGTTATTTCCTTCTTTGAGCCACAGGCACCGCCTTTTTTTTTTTTTTTTTTTTTCTTTTTAATCTCATCTTTGACCCAGTTATCATTCAGCATAAGGTTATTTCGTTTCCATGACTTTATTTAAGTATGAAGATTCTTGTTGCTGTTGAGTTGAACTTTTATTCTGTGATAGTCTGAGAATATACAAGGAATAATTTCTATTGTTTTAAGTCTGTTAAAGTTAGACTTGTGTCCTAAGATGTGATCAATTTTGGAGGATGATCCATGGGCTGATAAGAAGAATGTGTATTCAGTTTTATTAGGATGAAATGTTCTGTAGATGTCCATTAAGTCCAGTTGTTGTAGGGTCCAATGTTTATTTGTTTAGTTTTTTTTTTTTTTTTTTTTTTTTTTTGAGGATCTATCCAACACTGCCAAAGGGGTATTAAAATTTCTGATTATAGTGCAGAAAGATAGCAAATTGTTCATGTTTGTTAGGGTTTCCTTTATAAATTAAGGTGCATTTAGGGCACATAAATGTTAATAATTGAAATCTCTTCATGTTGAGTGTTTCCCTTGACAAATATGAAGTGACCATCCTTATCTTTCCTTATTTTGGTTGGTTTAAAGCCTATTGTATCTGTGAATAAAATCGCAACCCCTGCTTTTTTCTGATTTCCATTTGCCTGACTTATAGATGTCCATCCCTTCATCTTGAGACTATTTTTATGCTTTAAGGTGAGATAAGACTCTTGTATGCAACAGATATCTGAGTTTATGTATCCAGTCAGCCAGCCTGTGCCTCTTTGGAGGACAATTTAAATCATTCACATTAATTGAGGGAACTGATAAGAATGGTAGTGTTTTGGTGTCATGTTTTTCAAATGTCTAGTGTAAATTTTTAATCCTTTCCCTACTGTGGAAATTAGGTATTATTTAAAAGTTTCTGGGTGAATTTACTTTGGCTGTGGACCACTGTGCTGATCATTATGGAGGATGGGTCTGAGAATATCCTGGAGAACTGGCTTAGTTATGGCAAATTTCTTCAATATGTGTATGTCAGTAAAGTATTTGATTTCTTTATCACAAATGAAGCTCAGTATAGCTGAATAAGGGACGCTGGGCTGGAAGTTGTTTTGTTTTAGGAGATTGAAGGTCAATAACCATCCTGTTCTGGCTTGGAAGGTTTCAGCTGAGAGATCGGCAATCATTCTAAAATTTCTTCCTTTGTAGATAATGCTTTTCTTATGTCTGGCTGCTTCCAGAATTTTCTCCTTCATATTAATTTTGGCAAAGTTAATTACAATGTATCTAGGAGATTCTTTATTTGAATTGAGTCAGGCTGGGATTCTGAAGCTGTGTACTATCTAAATTTCAGTATCCCTTGCAATGCTTGGGAAATTCTCCTCCATAACATCTTGGAATAGAGCATCTGTGCCTTTAGGACCATCCTGTTCTCCTTCAGGAATTCCTATAAGATGAATGTTTGATCTTTTGGAGTGATCCCACAACTCTCTCAGGGAATGATCAGTTTTACTCTCCAACTGTCTGCCTCTTTGAGTGTTTGGGAATGTTCAAAAGCTTTGTCTTCGATTTCAAAGATCCTTTTTTCTGCCTGTTCCACTCTATCACTGAGGGATTCTACTGTATTTTGGAGCTCCTTGAATACTTTTTTTCATTTCCTTGAGTTCTGCCATCTCCTTGGTAATTTTGTCTTTGAATTCATTAATTTCTTGAGACAACTTTTGCACAACTCTTTGAATTTCAATTTCTATCCTTTCCTCCAATTTATTCATCTTATTTGCCATCCAATTCTGAATTCTATTTCTGAGATTTCAGCCATTTGTTTATGAATGGCATCTTCTGATGTATCACCTTTACCATTCCTTGGGGGAGTTGATCTACTCTGATTATTCATGTTGCCAGAGTTCTTCCTTTGGTTTCGCCCAATAATTATTTTCTGCAGTTTTGGTATTAAAGTTGGTAGGGTGTGATTGGATCAGGGGTTCCAGGAACTGTAGTTAACTAGCCCTTTACCAGACAGCTGGGACTAGTGAGTGTGGCATTTTCTCTACAGATTTACAAAGGTCCTTTTCAGACCTGCAGCCAGAGACTCTGAGGACCTAATTGGTGTGATAGGGCTAGCTGGCTCTGTCTTGTAGTCAGCCAGCCTCTATCCAATTGAGTCACAAAATTAGGCTGAAATCTCAGCTGGGGGGAGATACAAACAACTGAGATTCCCCCACCCACAACTGCAGTAGGGAGAATCAGTCCCTCCCACTTCAACACAACCAGCTCAATCTTGGAGGTCCCTGGGTGGACAGCCCAGGCTGAGAGTTCCAAACCAATTATCCCAGGCGCCACAATCACTGCTCAACTGTGAGAGTTCAATCAATGACCAGCAACCTGATGGTAGGGACCCACAGGCAGCTCAGATCCGGAAACCCAAGAGGCTGGAGTTTGGCTCCCTCTGGTGGTCAATGGGATCAGGAAGGCCTGCCTAGCCGAAGAGTCAGGCCAGGGATATTGGTGCCTCCTCTGCGGCAGCCTTGCCCCACCACGGGTAACTGGAGGGTCTGTGGCCCGGCTCCCTTCAGTGGGCAAAAGCAGCAGGGATATGGATCTGCCAGAAACAAGGGGGAGTTGGTGCCTCCCCACACACTGTACTCTGGCACCAGGGCAACCTCGTGTATCTGAAGCCCAAATCCCTCCAGTGCTCAATGGCCTCTGGGAGTGCACCAGTAGCCTCAGACCCTGGGTGTGTTCACTGCTGTCAGTCCACAGTGCAGGGCGTATTTTGCACTCACAGAGGCTGTGTCTGTCCCAGCCACTCCGGTGTGGGCTGGTGCCACCACAGGCCGTACTCTTGTGGAGTCTGTATCCCTTTTTTATTATTTTTAGAGACACGGTCTCCCTCTGACTTCCGGGCTGGAGTGTAGAAGCATAGTCATAGCTCACTGTAGCACTGAACTCCTGGGCTTCAAGTGATCTACCTGCCTCAGCTTCCTGGGGAGCTGGGACTACAGGCACCTGCCACCAGGCCCAGCTAGTTTTTTAAAGTTTTATTAGAGACAGGGTCTCCCTATGTTTCTGAGAGCCCATCGGGTCTCAAAGTTCTGGGCTCACATTATTCTACTTGGCTCTCCCAAAGTGTTAGGATTACAGGCATGAGCCACTGTGCCCTGCCAGGCTTTTAATATTGTATGTATACCACCTTAATATCTGAAATGTGATAAGATTAAGAACGTAATTTTGCTTCCCAAATTCAGTAAACCAGTTTCTGAATAATATTTTTCATTATTTAAAAATAATCTTCATCTTCTTCTTTGTGATAATCTGTTTAATAGTATTAAAATCGGTTTTTGAGTTATCCTGTAGTTGGTCTTAGTAATACTATACTATTTTAATTAATATCACTTTGAAATTGATCTTAAGGTGTCAAACAAGTCAGATTACTGCTTTTTCTCAGACTTACCTTCACTCTTCCATTAATTTTTGCAGAAGAATTTAACAATATTTTGTCAGTTTCCAAAGAAAGGTATCGTTTCCCAAAGAGATGACAGTAAAACCTTTATTGACATGCCGTGGGGATCTTGTTAACCATTCATGAATTGCACACAGATTAAAAATACCTGACACCATGTGGCACTCATTATATGCCCCTGTTCTGAGTCTTTTATGTTCTATTATTTGATATTAACCTTTAAAGCGATCTCAAACATCTCCACTTTAGAGACGTAGAAACTGGATGAGTTTTCATTGCTTGCCTGAGGACACGTGGTGGCTGCGCCCTAGAACCAGGACCAGAACTGAGGCCATGGGGGCAGATCCTGTGGGTCCCTCACTGGGCTGTGTTCCTCTCTGGGTCTTCTCAGCATGCAGAGGGTAGAGGTTACTTAATAATTAATACTTAACACCTAATGTCTCTTTAATCTTTACTGCACAAAGCACATGTACATGCTTTATCTAGCTTTATGACTCTCTTGTTGCACAGAACACATACAAAGTCACACAGAGTACACTGTCCTCCTTAGCCAGGCTGCAGAGCCCCTGGCTCAGACCTTCGTGAAGCTTTCTCCCATGGGGGGTTTTGCTGGCTTTATGATTCCCATACACATTAAAAATCATGGTCAGACATTAAACTGCATTGGCTTGTAAGTTAATAGGTTTTAAAATGGAACCTTCAGTGCACTTATTAATTAGATTATAATTTTTATTAGTTATTAGAGAATTCTAAAAAACATTAAGAGGAAAAAAGGCAAGAACATCAACTCAAATATTAACCTTGTTTATT
The DNA here is from genome assembly GCA_963574355.1 of Loris lydekkerianus. Classification (NCBI taxonomy): domain Eukaryota; kingdom Metazoa; phylum Chordata; class Mammalia; order Primates; family Lorisidae; genus Loris; species Loris lydekkerianus. Next base: position 40,517 of record CAUYPK010087351.1, on the reverse strand, counting down.
TTTACCTGATGGGAGAAGGAAAACCATACATGAGCAGATTCTCCACCGCTGAGGGTAGGGCCCTGCTGATAATTTGAGTTGCTCCCCGAGTGGCAGCCAGTTCTCCTGATCTCTTCTCCTCTGTGGCCCTTAGGAAAGGGGCAGGTTGAAGTCTGTTTCAGGAAGGTTGAGGGAGTCCCCAGCAGGCAGGAAGAGGAAGCCAAATGAAAGCCCTACCATTTATTAAGGGATGGTGGGCGCAGAGAAGGAAGGTGGGCAGTGCTTCTGTGCAGTGCACCTGCAGCCTCCTCAGGGTCAAGAGGTCAGATCCCAGGTCCTCGACACCCTGCCCCTGTGCTTTGGGCTTTATCTCAGAGGATGGGGCTACAGAAGCATCTGGACAGCCGTGGGGAAGGAAGTAGGTGCAGACTGTTTCAGGTAGTTTGAAGGAAGCTGTAGAAAGAGTCCTCATCAGACTCGGGGTCTGGTCGGACACGGCCCCATCGTGACCATGTTGCAGCACGGCCTCAACAGAGGGCAGCATCTGGCCTGCAGGGCTCCTGACGGCCTCTGTGCACTTTGTTTCCAGCTCTGTAGATCCTTGAATGTGTCATGGAAACTTTCTCTCTCTCTCTCTCTCACTCTCTCTCTCTCTCTGGTTATTTATTTATTTATTTATTTGGATTGAGTGGTAATTCATATGTTATATAATTCACTCTCTTCAAGTATACTTTTTAGTGGTTTTTAGTATATTCACAAAATTATGCAACCATCACCACTATCTAATTCTGTGATCTCTGCTTCTGTAATGGAAATTGGATCAATGTTGGTCATTCTTTTTCTTCCAGGTAAGTGCCCCTTAGACATCTGTTTCTGTAGTTTTTCTCAGCTCAGCTGTGGCACGGTGGAGAAGCAATGGATCAAGAGGTCCAGATTGATGTTTCTGTGCATTGAATTCAGTTCTGTAAATTCTGTATTTGTCCAAAAAGCTTGCTCTTCAAATAAATGCAAGATTTACCTTGCCTCAGTTATGTGTAATGTGTAATATCAGATCCACACTTCCCTAAACGTCAGTCTCAGGGGCAGTACCTGGGACACACATTTGAGGCATATACAGAGGAGTCCTTGATGCATTTATATAAATTATAAGATAGTAGGACCTGAGAACTTGCTCGTTCAATTAGCATATAGTTAGTTCCCTTGATTCAGAATCAGAAATCCTGACTTAGCAGCAAGCCCTCCCCTCTTATCAAAGAGTTGAATAGTTGGGTTCAATAGTAATGTCCACCTTAGAGGCAAGGGAGAAAAAGGCTCTCATTTCTAGAAAATAGGATAGTTTCTTGCATGTCACTTAATTACTCCTACATGAAATTATGGGGATCAGAGTTTCCATTAACCTCAGTAGCACAAGAAGAGCAAAAATGGGTGATGTGTTCCATTAGACAGAGAACAGAGAAAGGGGTAGGAGAGAAATGGAGCCAACAGAGGAAGAAAATCATTTCTGCAGAGTAAGGAAGGAGGACAGGGCAGAAACTGGAGTGAGTTACAGCTGCCACCAACAGTGCTGTCGCACTCTCTGACGTTATAACCCAGATCGCAGACTTTCAGGTAAGGCTTTTCTTTTAACAAAAAAGTTCATTTTAAAAGGCTAATCACAACATCAGGGAGATTGATAGTGTTGTAATTATTTTAAAACAACTTTGATGGTTGAACCATTCAAAGAAATTATTAAAGGATCCAGGTTTGAAAAAGTCAGTGACACTACATTTTGTAGGTCAAGTTTGTGGCTTCGGGGAGTCCTCAGTGCTTGGGGCAGACCCAACTGCAACTAAACTGTGGAAATTTCACATCAAATTCGGGCTCAGAGGAGAAGTAAAACCAGCAGACAGTACCAGGCTCCAAAGGAGATGGGGCAAAGAGCCTGCGTTTTCACAAGCTCTGGGGGACTCTGCAGTTACGCTTTGCTGAAGAAATATTGTTCTGGCAAAGATGAATTGTCACCCCAAATAGGTAAAAACTAAACTTCCACAGAGACGTTCCGTTCGCTCATAAAAATCATTTATTGGCACGCCAGAAATGACAACTTTTTTCTAGTACAGCAGCTGTATGCGTCTATAATTGCAATTCAGTGTAAACTACATGTTATATGTCACTAGAAATCTAATTAGCAGGAGGAATTTAATAAAGAACAAGAGTGAGTCTACAGCGGCCCAGCCATCGAGTTTCCTGGGAGGGTAAATCAAATATTGAACTAGTGTTGCCTGCAACTGAGTTTCCCTATAGCCAAGAAGAACCAAGATAGAAGTAAACAGGATAGCACCCAGTCAATAAATTAGGTACAATTAACTAGAAAATCTGGTTGTAACTGACAGAAATAATCTAAATAAAGTAAGCACAAAGGTAAATAATTAACTATTTACATATACTACTTTTTGCCAAAACTTTTGTTAGCTTTCCCATCCTGTCTCTTTTATTTTTCTTGATTTTCAGGGTGAATTTCTTGGCTCACTGGAAATTATTTAGACAACTAATAAGGACTTCTTTCCAAGTCCTACCTTTCCTAAAACTTCATGTCAAACTAAAGAATCTGGAGAGTAACTTAGATGGGTCCATCTCTATACACATGACGCATGTGTTGCTGTGCTGCTGTCAGTGATGATGACAGACATTTCCCCAGACAGCATTTGGACTAGTCCCGCAGGCCAGGCTGTGAACGGCAGCAGAGTGGATGGAGTGTCATGTGGAACAGGCACAGTCTCCGTGGAGACAGGCATGTTTATCCTGAGATGTGGGTGCTGTGGCCTGCAACTCAGTATCCCCATTACGGAGAATGAATCCTCTGCCTTCCTCTCATTGTTTTTATTTAATCATGTTTTTAAGGCTTAGTATCATTGCAGCATTAGCAAATAAGGATGCCAACAGCATTTCTACCAGTGAAGGGCTCTGTGATGTGCTGGCAGCAGGTGCCATGGTGAGTGTAGCACAGTTGAGTAGGCATTGAGTGGGCACCTTTAGTGTGGGTTTTTAGCATTGTTCTAGGAAACCCAAAAGATTCTGCAATGAGCCCCTTTGACCCTCTCCTATTTCCTTTCTAGTACATATAACAATTTGTAATTATTTTATTTTTGCTTTGTCCTCCTGCTAGGATATAAACTCCAGAAGAGCAGAGACGTGCATGTCTGTCCACCTGTGTCCCACAGTGTCTAGAACACAGTGTTCTGGTGTCTAGAACAGTGCCTGGTCAATGAAGCTTCTCAATGAAAAGTAGCTTCTCAATGAAAAGTTTATACTAAATGAACCAAATTAGCAAGTGCCCTGGTTAGCTTATGTCCGGAGACTGTCTTATTTTGTACAGTGGCCAGGGCTTCTGGCTTGACCTAGTTACAGGGCCACCCTAACAAGCCTACCCTGCTGTGAAGCCATGGAGCTGATATTTTTGTGCTTCAATGGGCAGTAAAACTTGTCAATACTAGAGTCCCTGTGCCCAGCCTGCAAAGGTGAGCTGTGCAGAGATGACTCTGCATGAGAGGAACATGGCGAGGACATCCTAGGAGGTGAGCTGTAAGCTCCAGCTTCAGCTCAGACCTTCCCCTCTAACTCTACGGCTTGACAAAGCTTAAGAAAAAGTTAGCAGGAGAAGTTTTCTCCTGGAAGTGACAGTTCACTAGGTCACCAATAACCTGATCAGAAAAGAAACATAATATCATCTACATAAAAAATTAAGTGAAATAAAAGCAACATTTGGGAGTGGCTAGGAAGTGACAGGGAGGGTGGGCTGTCCAGGTCCTCTGCTGGTTAGCATTGCTGGATGTGACGTCAATGCGGCGGGACAGCAGAGAGGACTTGAAGGACAAGGGGGGCAGAGCTGTGGCTGTGGGGCTGTAGAGGACCCGCTTTCCCCTCCTCCTGGTCCCGCCGGCTGGGCTCCTGGCTGTTCCCTCAGGTGGAGGTGAGAATGGGCAGCTGGCATCTGCAGGGCACATCCTTAGGCTATTGATGCTCTGCTGGAGTAGAAGTCGGGGACCGGGAGCCCGGTGTGAAGCGTGACCTGGGGAAGGAGACTGTGAGTCCTGCGAGGAAGCCCGTGCCCCCCCAGTCCCCAAATATAGCACACAGTGGGTGTTTTTCCTAACTTCCTTTTAACATCTACACTTACAAACATTGGAGAGAATTCTATCAGAATCCTGCCTGTGGTAAGAGCCTGGCCACCATGGTGGGCTTCCAAATCCTGGTGACACTTGATTACATGGTTCTCAGACACTGGTCTCCTTTAAAGGATTCTGGGGGGGATTGTGTTCCTTCTGACTGATACAGATTTTTTTTTTTGAGACAGAGTCTCATTACATTGCCCTTGGTAGAGTGCCATAGCATCAGAGCTCATAGCAACCTCAAATTCTTGGGCTTAAGCAATTCTCTTGCCTCAGCCTCCCAAGTAGCTGGGACTACAGGCGCCTGCCACAACACCTGGCTATTTTCTTTTTTTGTTGTTGCAGTCGTCATTGTTTTAGCTGGCCTGGGTTTGAACACGCCAGCCTCAGTGTATGTGGCCGGTGCCCTACCTACTGAGCTACTGACGCAGATACTGTAACCACAGTAACCACTGCCACATCCAGGGGCAGGGAACAGATTAACGAAAACAGCCCTTCCCTTATTAGTTGTCTCCTGGTTATCCTGCCAGGGGCAAGCCTTCCTCTCTGGGTTTGGACACACGACGGCCAGTTATGATGCAACATGGTCTCACGCTATGTCGCCAACTTCTGCCCAACTGCAAACCTCGATGGGCAGCTGCGTGGACAGCACTGAACTATGTCACACATCTCATCTCTGTCTTCCCCTGCCCGAGTCTTTACCCTGAAAAATCACCGAGTCTCTAGTATAATGTTCTTTGAAAGGGAAATGGCTACACTTTTCATGCAGTTTTTCTGAGATTCACTTCTATGGCAATTATGTTTTTATTTGTTTGTTTGTTTCACCTCATCCAGAGCCTGAACTCTGAAAGATAAGATTCCAGCCCCTGGGATAACCCCATCTCCTTGCAGGAAGAGAGAAGTACAGGCGTCACTGGGCAGCATTTACTGACAGACAACAATATAGATATTTTTAATAGTTTCTAAGACTCTGTTTCTGGGTGGGGCAACAATCTCCTGCAGGGTTTTGATTCTTGAGTCCCATCTTGAGGCAGCCATCTGCTGAGTGAGGCTCATGGTTGTCAGACGCCCAGCTCAGGAGGGAAATGAAATCTAAGTTCTGACGACGGCTGGCAGGGCGGTGACTTCGTCCTTCCTTGCCATGGGAGGCCCCTCATGCTGTAGAAACTTTGTAAGGCTGTTCCCTCTACCTAGAAAGTTCCACACAGGTCCCCTCCTCCCGTCTTGTTAGGCTCAGCTCACCTGCGTCTGCAGGAAGGCCTGTTTGAGTCCGCAACTTCCCTCTCCTCTCCAGCACCCTTGCCACCCTTGCCCTACCCAGGATCTTCTCTCTATTGCACTAATCACCTTCTAACACACCATATAATCAATGTGTAATTGTGCTATTATTTATTGTCTGTCCTAGAACTATCATGCAAGCTCTAGAATGGTAAGATTATTATTTTTTTCTGACTTATGTGTCCCAAATGCTTATAACAGTGCCTGGCATTTTAAAGGCATCCAACAGATATTTGTTAAATGAATGAAGGGCAGGCAGTGATGGGCAGAGGAGGCTTCACTCTGGGGTAGGGCGCCTACCTGCACGTTCCTGTTCAGGCTGACAGCAGGGAAGAACAGGCCCCCTTCCACATTCTCAAAGGCGATGGGGCCTTGCTGCTCGTCATTGACAAAAAATGTCAAGGTTTTTCTGTTTAAGTCGAGGAGGACCCCGACTGTGGCCCCTTTTGTGATCCCTCCTTCAGTTCTGTGGAAAAAGAAAAACACTGGGTTTCACTTACTTGTTGTCACTCTAGAAGCCCCCAGTGTTTTTCAGCCTGTTTATAATTATTGTCTCCCCTCCACCTTTTTAAACACTTTCCCCCTAACCACCCCTCTCAGGTAAAGTTTTGATACCGTAGACATGCATAAACCTCTTTACGGGCTGTGTGAAAGCCTGTGCTTCAGGATGGTGAGAGTTCTCCCTCCCCCGCCCCCAACGTTCAGTCCCTAGGAGGAGATATGTGCCCCCACCCAGGGGCTGCTCTGCTGTTGCTGAGATGTGAGCTCTGCACCAAGCCAGGGAGGGAGACAAAACTTAGTGATCTGACTCAAAGACTAAAGAAAAAAATTGGCCTTTAGGCTATCAGAGTTCTGTCTGTAGGAGTGTCTCTCACCTTGCAGAAAGAAGGGTGTGAATCAAACATCACTAAATACAAAATGACTTAATTTGAAAGTCAGAATAAGGAAGCACTTAGGTGGAACTCATGCACCAGTTCTCTGCGTGAGAACTTGGAGTTTAGGCTTTCTGTTACCCGTTAAATAGAAAAACTCATTCCAGAAAGGTGGGTATTTTTTTGTCATGCTGCATTGTAATTAAGACATTAGAGTCGCTCCCTTTAAAATGAGATCAAAGGAGATGATTCTTCCCTGCAAAGTGAAATATTTATGCTACAGGTAAGGTAGTGATTTTAAGGAGGCTGGATAGCTAATGTTTTATAATAAAGTGCAATACTCATGCTGCAGGTAAGGTAGTGATTTTAAGGACGCTGGATAGCTAATGTTATTTTCTAATGCAATGTGTCTTCTGCTTCAATTGATAGTTTCGCAAAATGCCATTAAAACATGGCTAATCGGATGTGTCCTTCCTCCTCCTATTTTGAGATATGGCAGTACTAAGCTTCATTCTCAACTCAGCAGAGCACAGAAGGTGAGAGTGTCACTGCTTCCTTGTTTACGCAGGACACAGACTGTACACGGTCACTGGACACCAGAGGACAGGCTTACAGAGCACATCTCCTTAATTCACAGGCTGAGCAAAGAAAACACATGTGACACACAGGTGACGTGCAAGCAGGTGTGTTCAGCTCTAAGGATGTGCGTCTCTGCACCGTGTGAGGGTGTTACTATTCACTCCGTCACTCAAAATAAAGATGCTACAAGGGAAGAAGTAAGCATGCCAGGTGGGTGATGGCATCAGAAATCTAGTGACAGAGGGTTGCCCTGAGTGGCAGTCACTGAAGGCAGGTGCTCGCCTATATCCCATTGGACTTGTTATCAAGTTGCAATGATGTGTGTGTGCACTGCGAGTGACAGCCAGCAGGCACAGCTGAATGGAGTTGTGCAGAAAATATTCCAGGGAGCAGGAGGCTGCGGCTAGAGAAGGGCTGATGATGAGACACAGAGGAGGTGACATAGTGGGGTCCACCTGGCTGCCTTGCCTTTTATGGCATCAGACACCACTGTATTTTTTTTTTCTTTTTTGAAACACCCATGAAAGTGTATTGTTGGGAAATTTGAGAATAAGGTAAACCAGGATCCATGATCCTTCTCTGCCTAGGAAATTTGTAAAAAATATACATTTGAAAATGAGAACACAACCGAATGAAAAAGGAAATCCAGGGAAAAAATTACAGCATGTGTTAAATTGTAACTGTGGGTATTTTGGAGGTAGAGGAAGCCCTTAAGGACATTCTTATATTCTCTTCCCTCAGAACCCTGTATAAAGGGTGCTCCCCATCTTTATAATAGCCAGGGAGTTCCCCAAGTGTAAACTATCTAAACCAGCGGAATGAGTCGTGCTACTAAGAGCAATGTCCTGTTTCCAGGTGCCCTCAGTGTGAGGCGTTTTCACACATCTCATTTACATTTCAGAACACGCTTGCATTGAGAAATATTATTACACTAATTTGGAAGATTTGGAAACTAAGGTGCAGAAAAATGAAGTAATTTGTCCCAAAGCACATTTCTGGTGAGGGGCAGGTTTGGGTCCTGGCCTCCAGATTGTCCTCCTACTGTGGACACGCTTAGGGATCTCAGTGTCCAGCCAGGGCTGGGAGAGCACCACCGGCCCAGGGGAGGGTTCACAGCTCTCTCTGCGCAAAAAATGAGCCCCCAGGACGGGCTGAACCAAGAGGAGCCGGTGGGCTTCCCTCCCAGGGTCCGTGGGCGGGTTCTGGGTCTCCGAACCCCGGGGCTTCACTCCTGCCCAGAAGCCGATGTGCAGGCGGCCTGGTGGGGGGCTGCGGGGTACCTGTTGGTGTGTGAGTTGTTGTGCATGAACCAGCTCCGGTTACTGTCCACATACATGGCCCAGGCCTTGTCGTCCTTCCCTAACACGGCGTCCTTCAGCACGTCCACGCGCGCCACGCCGAAGGCAGGGTCCGGGTGGTTGTCGTAGCGGTCTACGGTCAGCTCCCAGTAGTGGACGCCCTTGGAGAAGCCGGTCTTCCCCAGCACCACCCGGTCATCGTAGGAACTGCAGGTCACGGTCAGGTTGTCATTGGAGAAGATGATGTCCGAGTGCGCCGAGCCGGGGTCGAAGGCAAACCAGGCCACTGGGAACAACAGAAGGGGACTGGGTTATTAAGGACAGAGGGACAGTCCTGGGCAGGAGGCAGGGCGCAGCGGGGGCGTTTTCAGGCTGCCACGCTGGGGAGGGTCCGGGGCCGTCCTGGGAGTCGGTACTCTACGCCAGAAGCAGAGAGGACACACAACCGGCCAGCTGGGGTAACCTGGCCCGGACGGCACTCCCAGCCAGGTGATCCGGGAGTGAAGTGACATCGATTTTGGAAGGTGCAAGTCCCTTCTCCTGGTGGCTGGTAGAACAGCGCCCCAGGGACGTAAAGGGAAAGGGGACGCTAAGATGCCTGTGTAACCCCTGGGGCGAGGTGGGGGGTGGAGCTGGAGTCCTGGATGGAGGAGGGACAAGACGCTCTGAGTGAAATCGGGAAACATGCCCTGGCAGCAGAGCCACCATCGAGTCGCTTTGACAATTCCCGCAGCTCTCCGGAACGCTCACAGCGCGGGGCTCTAAGCAACGCGAATTAATTTTCATGAGTGATTGTGACTTGGACACAGGACACGTGCCTTCCTCATCACTTAAAAGCACAGTTTGCGTGTTACTTCTAAAACTAGCAGGTGAGGTAAGATGCTTTGCTGAAGCAGTAGGTATTCTGGACATTAGGTACAGGGAGAACCGTGTCTCTGTGCACCTGCTGTGCCTCAAATTCTAAATCCCGCATGCGAACAATAATACACTTGAGATGTGACTGCTGTTTTATTGGACCTGATCCACCTCCCATGCACGGTGGTCTCTGCTATTTGTAACAGAATAAGGTTATTCCATACCTGCCAACAGCTTTTTAATGTCAACTGTTGTCATTCCAAGCGAAAAGCATGGAGGAGAGAGACAGGAGGCAAAATTGACAAGGATAAGAAAACAAGCCTCTTTTGATAGCTGAGTACTCAAAATGGGCTTAATTTAAAATGCCACATACAGGACAGCAGGCGGTCTGACCATCCTTTACCCACATTCACTGCTGGTAAAGAGTGCTTTGCACTGTTGTGTAAGAAAATGGCGGGGGGAGGAAGGGAGTTAAGCTTTGAAGTACAACCAAAAAAATTACAGGCATCTTTTAAAAACTTGAGCAACTGGTGGGGCCTGTGGCTTAAGGAGTAGGGCGCCGGCCCCATATACCAGAGGTGGCAGGTTCCAACCTGGCCCCCGCCGAAAAATGCAAAAAAAAAAAAAAAAGAAAGAATTACTTAAGAACGACTTCACCTCAAATCTCACTTCTCTAATAAAGTAACTTTAAAAAAAAGAACTTGAGCAACGCTTATTATGGAATTAGAATGACAATTAGACAATTTTATTGACAGACAACAAGCTGCTGCCATTTATTTTGTGAAGGAAATCGAGCGTACCAGTCACACAAATCAAAGGTAACAATCACAACAGGTATACTTGCCTAATTGAGAGTAAGGTGCAGGCTGTGTCTCAAAATTGCCTCCTATAAAGAGATACTACACATCAAAGCTATGAAACAACCAGCTTAATAAAAATTATTTGTATACACTTAAAAAGTACCAGCTGAATATAGTCACCAGAGGCCTGATTCATGGAAAAAAAAAAAAAAAAGCCCTTTTTATGTTAGTTGACTTTGCTGGGTAAAAACTACTTCTCTGCTTTAAAAAAAAGTGCATCTTTTTACCTTTTAATAAATCCTCCTCCCATTGATTCTATCATCAGCAGCTTATGTTTTCATCACTTCCCAAGTTCAATCTTTTCCTCTAAAGTTTCCATATTCAGAAAACCGACTTTTTTTAAAATGAGAAAAACTTGCCCCACTGAAATGGAGATTGATAAATTGGATATTGATAGAATTCTGGATCAGTGTCATCTGCTTCTAACTCTGGTTATGGCAAAAGGTCTTTGCTGTCACTGGAGCCCAACATAATTAATACACATGTAACCAAATGTGTCATGTGATTGTTAAACCTGGTATCTATTCATAATGGCAATTTGTATGTAGTAAAATTACCCTTCTCCGTCAGAGACTGCTTTACTCCATTAACCCATCTCACCTGGGGAAAGGGTGGGCTCACAGCTAACTGGAATCACCTGCAGAACTTTTACAAACCTCTCCTTCCCCTAAAATCTGGATTCCCCAACCCCACAAAAGCTGCAGTGGGGTGGAGGAATACTGTCCAGTTTTAAAATGTGCAAAGTTGTGTGACCCTCAGTTTCCAGCAGTACTGGGGACTCATCCAGAAAATGCGGTTTTGACAAGATCTTAGGGATAAAGAAAAAAAAATTTAACTTTCTTCCAACTTAGTAAGGACCTTACTAAAACAAAGGGTAACACACTGACTCAAAATAATTTTATGAGAATTAAAAAAGCAACTGACTATAAAAGAGGACCAAGTACTGAGGTACAATCAAAATGTAAATATCACAACCTTACTTTTTGTTTGTTTACAAGTTTGTTTTGAATGCACAAACCAAAGGATCATTTTCTCCCCACTCATGGCTGACTTATATGTTTACCTTCTACGATTGTCACTTCAATTTCTATTTGTGTGTTGAAGCACAATGAATATAGAATACCCAGGTTTTTAAAACGGACTCTCCTACCCAGCTTTAGAAATCTGTAGAATATGAATAGGGCTTTTAATTTTTTACATGAATCATGCCTCATGCAATTCTTTTTCAAAACATATTCTAAAATCTTTTTACACTCCTTTAAACACACTGTCATACATTTAAAATTCAATGATACAACTAGAACAATGCTGTTAAATACACCCATCAAATATCCCCAAGCCCACACTCTTTTTATTCTGGAGACAATATACATTACAAAGACTGTAACAGTGTTTCAGTACATTGGACACAAGTGAAAATAGTTTCATAACAAAGCATGTTGGAAAGCCAGTAGTGCACAGAAACACAATAAGAAACATAAAAAGCACAAAGAAAAATGTCATTTTAAAGAGAGCTTGAAGTCCCTGCATCCTTTTTGCACTGTCATGCTGTGGCCTTCTTCATTCCAGGATATGGGATGAGCAAAAATAAAATAAAAAGCCAAAGAAACCTTTGGAAATGTGAAATGTGTGTCATGTGTATTCATGATTATAATATAGTCCTGAAGAGATCAAATAGGTCTGGATCTTGGACATTTTAAGATTTTATTTGCTAGACAGGGTTCACTGCCGGGCTAATACAAGCTTAGCTTCCTTGAAGTCAGCTGTAAGCCACATCACAACAGGCCTGGCTATGGAAAACTTGGAGGGGGCCAAACTTTCTGATTATGGGATTGGATCTTTGTGCTTCAGGAGTTAAGGTTTCTAATTCAGCTAGCAGTGGGTCCCTCCCTGTGCTAGAAAAACACTCAGCCACGAGACGGACTGTCCGAGCAGTGAACATGGGCTTTCCCAGAAAACGCTCTTTTAATTCTTTCTGCTCTCTGGTTTGCCTGGTTTTAGGGTACATTGTGCTGTTGCTGTGTGTCTACTTTTATTTTGTCAATAAAGATCTCTTGAGTCTATGTTTAATCAGACCACTCCAGGCTCGATGCACTGATCCAGTCTCCCAGACACAGCTGGTTTCCTGGATACAGAGGGGCTGCAAACCTCCCTCCACATGACCGCCACGGCCTCCGCTCAGCCAGCCCCTGAGCAGTGCTGTGCCCTGCGTGTGATGACAGCCAGTTATCCCCGGTGGTACCAGCTTGTGCAAAAAGAACAACTGCGCTCATCACTTTCCAAAGCATTATACACAGACCACAGCCACATGGGTGCTCTTTGCTGCGCCACACAGACCAGACGGGAATGCCACAGAGCTCCATCCCCCAGTGCTCCTCATACCCAAAGCAGGCCACAGACACAGACTAGCTCATCCCCTGCACCACGCGGACGAACGGCAAGACCAAAACACGCACTGAGATGCCATCAGGGCACAGAGAAGGGGGAGAGGTGTGAGGGCTCAGCTCACCCGGTGCATTGAGGGACTGCAAAGAGGAATGCAGGCTCAGCTGGTGGGGTGAGGGCCGGAAATCAAAGTAGGACCTCCCTGGGAAGCTGGGCTGAAGACTAAGGGTGGAGGAGAAAGGGCTCATCCTACGGAGCGGCAATCTTTCCGAAGGCACTGGAAAAGGGAGGGTCTGTTCTTCTGAATCTGTGTCTAGATGTAAGATCAATGCAAACTAGTGATCAGAAATCTCCTAGCTGTCCACACACAGTTCCCCAAGACCTGCCCTCAGGGTACACTTACACAGAGCCCATCTTCCCCCAGGGTGTCACAGCAGCGTGCCTGGGGGCAGGGAGGGAATTCTTGTCAGGTCAGGACCCAAGACCAGAGGACATCGCAGGCAATTGTTTTCATTTCCCGCCAATTTTTAGTAGTAGGAAAATTGTTAAAAGGTTTCCTTTTAGGAAAAATATTTGTTAAATGAAATATTTTTTAGAGTTGAATTTAGAAATTTTATCCACTGATGACCAAGAGCAGGTTAATATTTCACCCCCTTTCAGCTACCCTGCATGTCACTACCTATCCAACAGCCTCCTTAAGGGTTTCTGTGCAGGACATGAGGGCTTTTTTTTTTTTTTTTTTTTTTGCGACAGAGTGTAACTATGTCACCCTGGGTAGAATGCCGTGGCTTCACAGCAACCTCAAACTCTTGGGCTTAAGCAATTCTCTTGCCTCAGCCTCCCAAGTAGCTGGGATTACAGGTGCCCGCCACAACGCCCAGCTATTTTTTGGTTGTAGTTGTCATTGTTGTTTGGCAGGCCCGCACTGGATTCAAACCCACCAGTTCTGGTGTATGTGGCTGACGCCCTAGGTGCTGAGCTACTGGCACCAAGCTGGACATGAGGGCTTTTATAAACTGTTTCTTGTTCCATTTCTAGGTGTAGAAGGTTTTCTGTACCAGCACACTCAAGGCTGGGTCCTTGAATAGTAGAGGAAAGGTGTAGCCTCAGGAAGACAGGGCTGGACGGCTTTCAGAGGGGCCTCGCCTTGGCCGTTTCGGAATCATGATTACACTGGAGGGCCATCATCTGTCCGATTTAGTTCTCTGATAGTAATCAGGCAGCGGGCAGTGGTGAGGCGCATTGCAATAAAATGTCTGTGTTTCTTTTTAGATAGTTAGGTCTTTTAGAAAGATTGTTATTAAATCAGAATAAGGAATTATCAATGACTTCATCTGGTTTTCTGGTGTGAATTCATTTCTCTAAATTACACCTTTCTCTTTTGTTAAACAAGAGCTGGTTCTCAGAAATGAAGTTTAATAGTGATAATGTAGAGGATACAGATGGCTGGAAGGTAAAAGTTCACGTCCAAACCACCAAGGACATTTCTTTTCATTGAAAAATGTAATCTCGGTGGCCAGAGGTGCTCTTGTGAACGTGTTTCTGGTTTAAGTGCGCTAGCTGCTCTTTTTGGTAAACATGCCCTTCTCCTGCCACTTGGTGAACATTCCAGCAAAAATAACTGGTGTTGTGCAGCTCAGAAGAGCTCAGAACAAGGGCAATGGGAAGTTTTAAAGTAATGCTGCCAAGAGTCAGCCTCATTTTCATTCCTGAACTTATAATATTAAAGCTAGCTTTTTAGGCTTTAGATGTGTTTGTGGAGGAAGTTTTTTTTTTTTTTTTTTTTTTTTTAGAAAAGTACAATCTTAGAGAAAAGGCATTACCATTTATGGAGTTAAGACTTTGCATTCCCAAGAATAATACATTCAAATTTTCTTTCTTTGAGATAGGATCTTGCTCTGGTGCCTGGACTAGAGTACAGTGGCATCACAGCTCACAGCAACCTCAGATGCCTGAGCTAGAGTGATCCTCCTTCCTCAGCCTCCCGAGTAGCTGGGACTACAGGCATTTGCCACCATTCCTGGATAAGTTTTGTATTTTTTGTGGAGAAGGGGGTCTTGCCATGTTGCCCAGGTTCCTGGTCTTGAACTCCCAGCCTCAAGTGATCTGCTTGCCTTGGCCTCCCAGAGAGCCAGGATTACAGGCACCAGCCACCAGCCCTGGGCTAGGTTTTCCTGTACCTAAACTTCATATGGTTTGGATGACTTGACAAGTAAGGTAATTTCTTTGTTCAGATGTGATAAACCAACATCACGTTCTCATCTCAAGGGAAAATTAGCCCTTCGGTGTAATAGAAAGATTTGAAATACCAACAGCACAGTGCCACAAACAGACACGGGCTTATTGTAGGGAGAGGAGGCATTTATAACCATATGTATGTCAGTAAAAGATTTCCTTAGAAGGAAGAATTTGCATGGAAATGCACTTCTCACCAGGTGTAATAGTTCATTATATTGGAAATACTGGTTCCTTTGAAAGCTGGGGGAGTGGACATGCATGTGAAGATGAATTTCAGGGAGTACTCAGCCCCAGGCAGTTACCTGAAAACCAGTGAGGAGATGCGTACGGGGCGCAGACCGGGGTGTCCAGTCCCAGCGTGAACCGTACTCACCATTTCTACTCTTGGCACCGAGAAGAGCTTAGAGTTGGTGGCGGCACCTTTAGTGGGGGACGGGTTGAGGGTAGCTACGTCTGGTCACAGGACTGAGAACTTGACCCTAAGATGTTTTTCCAGTCCTTTCACCTGAGGACCCCATTTCCTTGATTCCTCTTACCCTTGAACTACACCCTCTCCTGGGGCAGGCTGACTCCCTGGATACGCCATCATGCCATGCTATTTTGCGTTCTGAGTTTTTCTTTTTTTCCCACCTAGGACCTCCCATCCCCTGCCAGCTGGGCGCTTACCGCATTTTCTCTAGGCAGCTCCTAAAAAGAAAAAAAAATTGCTACCTTGCCATGAGAACTTTCCAGATGAAACTATGAGAGAGAGACACAGAGAGAGAGAGAACTTTCCACCTGATTCCAGCCCAACTAAACAAGCAGCTACCCCCTTCCCCTTCCCCGTAGGCACACAGCATTCAGTTGCCTGTAAGTCGTCTGTGCCAAGTCATATTGTCTGAGATTTCAGGAGTCTTGAAGGGCAGATGCTTATGCCAATAACAGGTGAGACGTGACCATAGGCTTTCCCTTGAAGCCCCCTGGGGACGTCCAGCCAGTTCTGTCCAGCTTGGAGTCACTGCTCACGTTGGTCTGGACGTGCCTCTTAGGGAATTAAGAGAATGCTATCACCAATCATAGAATTGCTATCTGGGGCCTCACAGAACACATCACTAGTTCTTCAAGTCTTTGAGTCCAGTCATCAATTCTTTTTAAATTTTCCTTTTCTGAGCTAAATAGAGTCTGTTTCCAACCATGTCTCTGTGCATGCATTTCAGATCCTTCACTTTCCTAGTCCTGCCCCTCCTGACACGTTCAAAGGCATGAATCACAGACAACATAACAATATTGAAAACAGCGTTGCCCATCCCTGGTTTAGTCAAAACATAGTTAATGCTTGTTGAATGTTCTCAGAACTACCCAGTGTGTATTCTGTGATAAGCTCACGAGCTGCAGGAAGGATGTACATACCTTCTCATCTCCCTTTGAAAATACAACTACTGAGATACGGAGAGGGCTTCTCAGCCATTACCGTTCTATTAGTGGAGACAGATAGGCATGAGGTTATCATTTTTTTTCTTTTTTTTTTAGGATACATGATACAGAGCTATCTTCCAGGTTACAGCTAATTCCCAGAATGATGGTGATTCTTAAATTTTAACTTATAGATCACTAGAGATAGGCAAGTAGCCCCTGAGGAGATTTGTAATATCTCACCCTGTTCCATCACCCTGATCCTGTCTGGTTGAAGAGCTTTGCCGAGGGGGGCAGCTGAGCAGGAAAGGGCAGTGGGAAACTGTCAGTGGCGGACGGTGCTGGCCCAGGCATGACTAGACCTCTGGGATGGGACTGTGTTCCTAGTGGAAATGTGTCAAGACATGTTTTCCTTTAACTCTGCCAGTGACTGTTGCTTTCCTCTTGTTCTTTCCTGGATGTCTTTCCCTTCCCAGCTGGGATGGGTTGGCTTCTGGGGTTGGGGTTTAACTAGTGGCAGAGGCTTCAATTTGAAAAGAGAAATCAAGAATTGCCAAAGTAAAAATCGGCTTGGGATCGTGTGCCTTAATGACTGACTTTTGGCTTCAAGCAGATTTGGTGGGGTCCTCCTCCTGAACTATGCATGTTTCTTTAACTTGTTCATTAGCCAACACTAACCGAACACCTCTCAGGTAGCAGACTGCATTAGCATTGAGCAGCTGGGGAACATGAAGCTGGCAGGAGAGCTGACCGTAAGAAAAATAATAATTTATGGAAAATCTGTGTCATACATTGTGGATTAGTCTTTGTGTTCCCAGGGGTGGAATTTCTTGACCAATTTCATATATGTATGTGCAGAGTATTGAAGACTTCTGTGGATGCTATAGGATATTTTGAAAATATAAAGTACAGTTTTTGAGGTGTTATTTTTGGAATTTGAGGAGGAAAAATACACGGGCAGTGGCTCCGAATGGGCGTTGTGCTATAAGCCTTGGTTGTCCTGCTGTCCAGCTGTGAACAACTTCCTAACTTAGGGGGCCCTCGAGCCCTGGTCCCACAAGACGGCTGCGTTTCAGAGCACAGTGAAGCTGGATACATCACTAAGAATTTCCCAAGTATTAAGACGAGTTTCAAGTATAAACCAACAGTAAAATAATTTGCTGGGGAGGGGAAGATTTTAAAAGAGAAAGAAATGAATGAAGGGAAAGGCTGAGTTTTCTTAAATGATCTAGTAAGAAGCCAAAGTCACAATTATGTTTGACTGGTACATAATTTATAACACAAGTGGTATTTTAAGCTTTCTCAGGGGTGGCATTAATTGCAGTCGAAAAGGGGGAAACAAATGCTTTGAAAGCCTCCTTTTAAGAGAACAAGGCAGCCCCTGCCAGCCCCAGGACAGTTGCATGTTCACGTCCAACCCCCCCCTCCAATTTAGAGCCCCCTGGCATAATTTATAAAGAACTATCATCAGAAGAACTGGAGACTCCTATACTTCAGATAGCTACAGAAGATTCTAAAGGACCAGCTAACGTGTTCCCCAGAGTGTCACCTGTCAAGTGTACTCCCCAGAACCATAAAGGGCTGTCACTCACGTACAGTCCTAGAGAAAAATCCAGGAAATGTCCTGGACTCTGAAACCTATCATTGTGCCTCTTACCCTGGATTTCATAAAATTTACCCAAATTTGATCAGGTATGATTTACCCACCTTTAGAATTTTATTCTGGGAATGTATATTCTTCTAACTATTTTTAGAGAGGCCCAGATATTCTGGATCAGGAAAAGGAAAGTGGAGGCAGAGGCAAAACATCTTCGGCGGGCCATACAATTTCCCTGCACGATCCCTTGTCAACTATTTTCTATTAATGTTGAGTTTGCAGTATCACAGATGGAAGGTCGGGACCCATTAAGGGATGTGGAGGAAGCAGAGGGCATCTAATGCCACTTCCACAGCATTTTCTGAAACAGCCTTCAACAGTAATTTTGAAGAGAGAAGCCCTCCAGGTATGAACTGTAGAGAACTTGAAGGTCATCTGTTCTAAGTCCATGGCTTTAGAGATAAGCAGACTGAAGTCCAGACAGACTTAGGGACACATTAGGCACTTCCAGCCATGGAAGGGGAGGACAGAGATTGAGGATCAATTTCTGATGGATAAAGTTTTGGGGTGACCAGGCTACCGCTGTTCATTTATGACCTGGACATGTACAAAAGATAAGGTTTGTGCTGTAGGCACAGACTCAGCGTTCCCAGCGGTGACCAAGGGTTGAGCAGATGACCTCATACCATTTGCAAACCTGCACTCTATTGAGGAAGACTCTTATCTCCTTTAAACAGGGGAGTTCAATGGACTATGGTGTTTAGGGATTGAGAGGCAAGCACACCAGTGCGCTCCTTTGGAATTTTGGCCTCAGGGGTAGCTGGGCTGAGTTGTTCTCACAAGGTGACAACTTCTCTGGGGGGTCTCAGTGCTTCAGGCTTTGAAAGTGCAGTCCTTAAGCCAGGCCAAATCCCTATTAAATGTCTGCAAAGAGCTTTTGGACAGACGCATCTGAGGCCATTTGGTAACAGACAAATGGAACCCTGAGTCTGTGCTCCGCCTGCACCATGAGATGTTTTCTGGGTGGTTTCCTGCTATGCACGGAACTGAGCTACCACACGGAAGGGGTGGCAGGACGCTGACACGCTAATGGGGAAAAAGATTTTACACCTTATGAATAGCACTGTCCATGCCCACTTTTTGGAAAGGAAGTTCTAAGATGTAATTTCGAGAAACCCCCTCCCCCCCCCATTGTCTTTAAGTGAAGTGGTGCTGAGTAATGCTGGGGGATGGCTGTAGGACAGGCCACCGAGCCTGCTGAGACTGCCCTTTTCTCTAAACACCCTGATCACTTCTCCCTACTTTTCCTCCTGGTTGAGATCTGGGGGCTAGAAAGCTGCTGTGAATACCTGCTCTGGGGTTTAAACCCAAGCAGGGCTCCATGACTGAGACCTCATTTGGGGGAAGCTTTGAAGCAGGGCCTCAAACACGGGCTCCGACTTCCTCTTTCTTGGCAGGGACCTGTCACTGCCAGCCAAGAGGAGCCACTGGTGCCAACCGGCCAAGGGCCTCCTAGATGAGCTGGGATGAGAGGAATAAGATGTGAGGGGGCACAGAAATAGGAAAATGGGCTGACGGTGTGAGGGGGGACTTGACTATTATACTGAAAGTGACAGCCACCTGCACATCTTTAAGCAGCAGTATTATTCTATTCAACGAAACTCTTAACTCTGAAAATATTAAAGTCTTATTTCTGGCTGAGTACAGGAGATAGTGACATACTCTGCTCCATTCTGACAAGACGTTTTCAGACACCTGCGGACAGATGTAAGATAGTCTCCTTCTCTTTCTCTCCTTTGGGTGAAATGCAAATAGCACTTTGCTAATATTGGCAGCACAGCAGGCAGTGCCGGACACGGAAGGCTCAAAGTTCTGGGTCTGACACATTCAGACCGCAGAAGCTCAGTTTTTTCACGTGTAAAGTGGGATAATAATAATGTTTCCTTGTAGAGTGTGGTAGACAGGATTAGGGTCCACCCCAAATGCCTACAACTTAATCCCCAGAATTTATGAATATGTTACCTTACATGGCAAAAGGGATTTTGCAGATACGGTTAAATTACGGATCTTAGGATCCTGAGATGAAGAGATTATCCTGGATTATCCAAGTGGGCCCAAGGAAATCACCAAGGTCCCCATAAGAGGAAGATAGGAAGGCCATAGTCAGAAAGAGACCGGAAGATGCGCTGTGACAGAGGAAAGGGTCATAAACCCAGGAATGTAGGTGGCTTCTAGAAGCTGGACAAGGCAGGACAACAGATTCTCCCCTGAAGAAACAGTCTTACAGACACTATTAGCCCAATGAGACCCATTTAAGATTCTGACCTCCAGTACTATACGATGACACATTTATATTGTTTTAAGCTATCAAGTCTGTAGTAATTTGTTGCAGAAGCAGCAGAAAATGAATACATAGGGTAGATCTAGAGTGTTAGACTGTTGCAGCAAGAGAAGGGGGTGGAGGTGGGGCTTTAGACATTATCCATGGGTGTGGAGGTGGAGTCATATAACTATGTTGGGATGAACAGCAAAAGCAAACCCTTTTTTTTGGTAGGACCTTCTAGTGAAAGATGGAATGGGTACTTTTCACACAATTCCTCTGCTGAGTTTGGTTTCCTAAGTATACTTGCTGGCTTTTGTGTTGCTGTCATTTTTCACAGAGTCCTTTGATAAATGAGGAAGAAAGTTCTCAGCAGTTTGACACCAGTGAAGTAGGGTTTATATTTTACGTACAAGTATATGTATGGATAAAATTGTTATAGGGTTTTGACTTATTTCATATTGTGATTTCCCCAAACCTTCTGAGATATACCCAATACCTCAGAGGAATCCCAAGGATTCCAGAAAATATATGGAATTTCACATGTTTTAGAGGGAAATCTTTCTAAAATGTATTATGTTCTTTATGACATTCTTTTTCCCTTTTTTAGTTGGTGGCTTTCATCTTCCAGCTTCATGACTTTTTAAATCAGAACATGTGTCATCAATACTGTCTTTTGATTTTCTTTCTTTTATTTTGGTCTTTTCTCAGTTTGCTGCCAGCAGCCTCTACTCCCTTCTATAACATTCTCTCTCTTCTCTCTCCCGATGTGATGCGTTTAGCCTGTGTGGTCTCAGCTAATGGGTCAGTGAGCCCAGTGGACCTGCACATAATCTGGGTGAGCTGAGACCAGCAGTTCTGCTCTGAGGTCAGTGGAAGAGCGTTGGTACCTGGACGTTGTCTGTGTGTTTATGTGTCTGTACGTGTGTTTCCCTGCCAATCAGAGATGGCTGTTCTCCCTTCCTGGTTTTCAGATGGCCATCGAGACAGCAGGGTGCGTATCTTGTTCTAAGGAGGGAAGGTAGTGAGTTGCCATGATTTTTAGGTGAGCTAAGTGGCCATGAAGTTTAAGATGGAGTAATAAGTTCTGGAGCAGGTAATGCCCAGCCCAGTAGCTGACTACTTGAGGTGCTCAATTAATGTTTTTGAATTACTAAGTTTTCCTTTTCGTGGTCAGCTCAAGGCATACAGTGATTCTGGATTCAGGCCTCTTCCTTCTCTGGGAAGCCTCCCACGTCCTCACCCCCACATCCCACCTTTAGATCATGCTCACTTTCCCTGCAATATGCTGCAACTTAGTTTGCATTGTTATTAGATGTAAAACAATTAGAATGTTTCTTCTATGGCACTGTAAATTAAAAAACTGTTTTAGAAATATTTTTGTTTTTAGAAGAGCCTGCTGGTTAGTCGAAATTAAATTGTAAAAAGTAGAATCAAGGTGATATAATAAAATGGAATGGTGCATACATTCCTGGTGTTGAAATCTATCTGGAAAGCTACTTGAAAACAGAGCTTTGGTCCAGTAATTTCAATTCTAAGAATCTCTCCAAGGAAAAGAATATTTTACGTGGACATAAAGATTTGTATTAAAGAGTGTTTTTTTAGGCAGAGGTTGCAACCATCCCACTCTCCCTTCAGGGCGACTCGGGCTCTGACAGGGCTGAGGGCAAAGGGACCTCTTCTCAGCCAGTTAATGGTCTCAGTAGGTGATCTGAACCCCAGAAATATTACCTTTGCTCTATCCCATATTCACTCCAGATTAAAAAATAGTCTCAGTACATTTAGCTCAGAAGGGGTTAACTAGAGAAAAATTAGGGAAACATTTCCTGTCGTGTTCTCAGCCTCGCCTGTTTTGTTTTATAGCTATATAGTCTGTCTCCCATACACAGCCTGGGCCTCAGAACTCTGCGTATCAAGCAGCCTTGTTATAGAATGCTATTCTCAGATACTCTGCAGACGGTGACTGTGACACAGTTATAAAGGCTATTCAATAAATTACTTTAAAGATATATACAACCAAGTTGTGGGGCCTTATTTTAAAATTTCATTGAAATGCTGAATTGCTTATTGTTCCATTTCCTAAATCAGGGCAATGTAGGTCAGCTCTACGACTGGCCTTTTTGGCATGGGTATCTTAGTTACATCTCCAGAAAACGTTGCTTTTGGGGAACTAACCAAACTTGAATTCATATAATAAAGTGCATTTTCCTTTCCTTCTCTCTCTCTCTCTTTTTTTAGAGCTAGGGTCTTGTTGTGATGCCCAAGCTGGTCTTGAACTCTTGAGCTCAAGTGTTTTGGCCTCCTGAGTAGCTGAGACTCCAGGCATTCGCCGCCCTCCTTGCTGCTTTCCTTCTCCCTTAATAACATTCTTTATAACTTCCGCTGAACTAAATTGTTTCTTTTTATTGTCTTCCTGACCAATTCTCCTACAAACATTCTATCTTCTTGCTGATCCTCTTTTTTCACAGTGTTTATTGTGATTTTTATGTATGTTAACTATGTGCGTGTTTATTTCTCAAGGCCTGGCCCTCTCTCTGTAAACTCCAGGAAAGCAAGGGTCACATCTATTTAACACTCTGTACCCACCTTGGGGCACACAAAGGACACTTGTCACACACTGATCGATACATAGATAAATTTGCTTTTGAGAAAAAACAATCAGAGCTTAAAATAATGTAGACATTTGATCTTCCCTGCGTTAGATTACCTTTAGGTCAGCGTAAGGTTATGCGATAGTTCACACAGTACAAGCGGAAAGCAATTTTAACCTCAAGC
This sequence comes from Loris lydekkerianus, assembly GCA_963574355.1. NCBI lineage: Eukaryota > Metazoa > Chordata > Mammalia > Primates > Lorisidae > Loris > Loris lydekkerianus. Next base: position 17,941 of record CAUYPK010087351.1, on the reverse strand, counting down.
TAAGTGCATATTAGACTCCCAAGTTAGACATTCTACCACATATGAAACTGTACCACTCCATGATACAGAGTCTTATGTTTTGAACTTTGAAAGAAGGTTAACTCTTCCTACAAAGAATACGAAATATATTCTTTTAAAGCCAGAATGAACCGCCCCACAACCCCTAATACCAGAAAGAAAAAAAATCTCCAAAGCAAACCTTTCCAGGAACTGTAGGAAACAAGATTAATAAAGTATAAATACAGTGATTATAGCAAAACTCTGTTAATAGCATTTTTTCTCATTGATTTCTAAAAAACAAAGATATAATTATTTAATTCTATAGGCTTTCTGTATTGTTACAAATTGATACAATCTTTTTTTTTTTTTTTAAAGTAAACTATTCACTCTGTTTTCTTGTTTCTAAATCTTGTCTCACTGTTTGAATGAATTAAATGAGGGAAAACAAATAGAGCAAACCAAAGTTCTGGAGAAAGTAGGTGTGTGAACTTTATTTCATCATGAGAAAATCACTTCTGTGCAAGAACAGAGTACTGATGTCTACATGATGAGAGGTTTTCTTTGTATTCATATACATACCTTATATTTGTACACAATATATAAAATTCATGGAGGAAATTAATTTCTACAGTACAGTTTCTTTGTTGGAAGAGAACTTGTTCCGTTTGTTTCATCTAGAAAATGACCCCCAGTTCTGTGACTGTGGTACCAAGGATCGCAGTTCCAATCCTGTAATTTATTAAATTAGACACCATGATCTCATGAACATTAAAAGAAACTGAGAAACTACATCCTCCTGCAGGAGACACAAGAGACATAAGTACTCTGCTATGCTAACAACTGAGTTTAGCAGAATAGTATGGTTCCCACGATGTATTATGAAAAGAAATAGTTTTCCCGCAGGTCTGACGACACGGGGTAGCAATACTGCCGCACATCTCTCTGCTGTGCTGCCACGCACGTCACTCTTCAGTCAAACCACCTGCACACACGTAGGCATGAGGCCATCCCAGCAGAGGCCTTCTGCATTGCATCTAGGAGAGACTCTCGGAGGACTTTAGCATTTAGCATGGTATTTTGGGAAAAGAGGCAAATTCTCTCACGCTGGTAGGTCATCCCAGAGAGAAGTTGCCAAAATGGTAATTCCGGGGCGAGGGGCTCTAACTACCACATCACTATGCTCTCCCTGGGACGGGCTGCGTGGGCATTTTCCCGTGAACAAATCCTTCTCTTTGAACATCACCATCCCTAGACTTACAACTGCAGCCAAAGCACTGTTGTCATGGGGCTCAGGGCTTCCCACCCAAGGGAAGGTTTGAAGTTGTGCTTGATTTTAACCATGTGAACTATGTGTAGGGTGACTGGCATAGGCTGAGGTTTGTGGGAAGTGGGGAAAAACTCCAACCATGATGCTTTTTAGCTAACGTTTTGAACTTGAGCCAAAACATAGTGTTGCAGAGGGAAATGATTGAGAATGTCATCGAGTGGGTGACTTCTATGATTAAGATGACACCCCAAGGGCTCAAAATACTTTGGCACTGGCCACAAACACTGCTTTGCATGTTTACTTTTTCAGGGGTTAGGCTTGCTTTTAAAATGAAAATGTTAAAAGCCTCAGGGGTTGTATCTGGCCATCAAATGCAAGCCTCTCTTCTGAGATGAACTGCTTGTGTTTGATGACCAAAATGTTTAAAGTATAGCCAAGAAACAGAAGGTCTCTTCAGACGAACCTGGCATGGTGGCCCCCTGTAGCCTAACCCAGACTACAGGGACGGGCAAAGGTGAAACGGCAGGAGAGGGGTTGCTGGTCTCCTCCAGTCCTGGCGTCAGTGGCGGGGCTTTGGGTAGGAAATGTAGCGGGCCACGCCGGTGAGGCCAGGAGTGGCAACAGGCCCTCTGAGAACAGCTCTAGCCCCACGCCACTCAAAACATGTTGGGTCATACAAATCCACAGCTGGACAGAGCCCAGGTCCCACCTTCAGGAACGAGTAAGCACCACAGAGAAACTCAGAACCTTCCAGGCAGCATGGGTGGAGAAGGGGGCCTGTCTAAGCCTAGGGCATTTGTCTCACACACGGGGGCACATTCAGGCCTTCATCTTTCAGCGTCTTCAACTGCAGCTGAGTTAGAGCATAGCCGAAGGAAGCGCCGGCCCAGCCGTGGAGCGGCCGCGTGGCGTCCTTGGGCTGCTCACTCCACATCCCACGGGCTCTAAAGCGGGAGAGGAACAGCGGCTCTGTGCCGAGTGCAGAGCAAGTCACGGGAGGACGTCAGCAATGTGGGCAGGTGGGGTTACCTCCAGGCTGCCAGCCCTTTAGATGCCACGCAGTTCTCGCTCTGAGGGATACTGCTGAAGGGCCTTACCCTCGGACGTCTGCAGGACCAGGGTCTTGCTGTATGGGCTGACTCCTGTTTTGTTGAAGGCCTTGACCCGAGCGTTGTAGGTGCTGTTGAAGTGAAGCCCGTCCACGGTGCACATCGTCTCCTTCCCCACATAGACCTCCTGGAGGGCCAGCAGACAACAGGGTGTCACTGAGGGTGGTCCCTGCAGGAAGCCCTGGGGCCAGTGCCGCTGAGCAGTGGGGAGCTCACGTTTCGGCACCAGTCTGATCTGGATTTGAACCCTGCAAGGTATCAGGCCACTTAATTTACCTTTGTTAGCCTCCTCCTAATCTGTAAAATGGGGACAATAACATCCACCTTATGAGGCTGGTGTGAGGATGCCATCAGATTGGTTGGCACAGACCTTGTCCTTAGCATGGGCCCAGAAGCTTAGTGGACAGCAGTTATTAACAGACTAGACCTCAGAATTTAAAACTGGGTGCTTATAGTTAGGATGATGCTTATTAATACTAACTTGGAATTTATCAATATAGTATGCCTACTACTGAGTGCTTTACCCACCAGTGTGGTTTAGAAGAACCATGCTTGAGGCTGAGTGTGGTGGCTCACACCTAGTACCCTGGGAGGCTGAGGCAGGTGGCTCGCCTGAGCTCAGGCATCAAGACCAGCCTGGGCTCAAGAGCAAGACCCAATCTCTACTAAATAGAGAAAAACTAGCTGCGTGCTGTGGCACAAGACTGTAGTCCCAGCTACTAGGGGGCCGGAGGCAAGAGGATTTCTCAAGCCCTAGAGCTGAAGGTTGCTGTGAGCTATGACTCCATGACGCTCTATCCAGGGCGACAGTGAAACTTTGTCTCAAAAAAAAAAAAGGCTTGAGCAAAATGAGGGTGGTCTCCACATTCTATTTATAGCTCTGCTGATAACTTCAGGAAATGTCACAGAGACTAAACTCAAACTCAAACCCATAGGATGTAGGTTTTCATGACAGTACGGGGTGGGGGAGGGGACAGGGCTGGGAGGAAGAATGACATTTCAAAGGCTTAAAATAAATCCTCAGCATAGGCCATGCGTTCGCTTCCCTCTCCAGCTGTACACTTTGCAAACTTATTCTTGTGTAATGAGCAAAACTAATTTGCATTTAAAGCTCAGCCTTAAAATGGCAACTCTCTGGTGGGTTACTAAGAAGATTAGGGTCTGGATTGCCCATCAATTCTTTCCGACTGCAGTGGTAACAAAAAGCAGCATATTACGTCCTCTCATTGAGAACTTCCCACGGTAGGTACACAAGAATAATGCGAAGATCCTGTTAAAATGAAATTTCTGGACTAGCACTGAGATTTTGCATTTTTAACAACTTCTTAGGTAAAGCCATTGCCACATGGTGGGGGGATGAGACTGTGGGTAGTAAGGCAGGGGCCGCCTGTGGGGGCCACACTGTGGGTAGTAAGCAAGGGGCCGCCTGTGGGGGCCACACCGTGGGTAGTAAGGCAAGGGCCGACTGCACGCAGTGGGGCGTGTGGGGCTGTTGGGCTGGGACCTTTGTGGACTGGTCCTGTGTTCTCAATATGGCCTGAATAAGAGGAGCCCAGACAAGAGAGCCATGGGTGATTAGAAGGGACCCTTCTTTATAGTAATCAGGGTGCAAGAGGGGATGGTGGTACCCAATGGGGCCAAGATTTTAAGTCTGATATCTAAGCAAGGACAACTAGGGTATAGAAGAGACAGAGCTATGGTTTGAAAGAAAATTATGGGTTAGTTTTGATTCATGCTGAGTTGAAGGCAGCTTCAGAAGGTAAAAATGGAAATGTCTGGGTCCAGGTGGAAATCCAGGCCTGGCCCTGGGAGGGAAGTCTGGGTGAGGGATGGACTGGGGGAGTCAACGCCCACGGAGGGTGGAGGTGGGAGCTGGGGGAGTCAGTGCCCACGGAGGGGTGGAGGTGGGAGCTGGGGGAGTCCGTGCCCACGGAGGGGTGGAGGCGGGAGTTGGGGGAGTCCGCGCCCACGGAGGGGTGGAGGCGGGACAAACAGGAGACCTCGGAGAAGGGGCTGTGACCAAGTTGGTACCTGCCTGGTACCAGCAGGAAGATGTTGGGGAACCCTGAGAATTAGTTCCCCAGGAGAAAAAAATAAAAAAGGGAAAAGAAAGGTACTAAAACAAGAGCTGAAAAGGCAGAGTCAGAGGCAAGAAAGTGGTGAGCAGACAGGAGTCTCTACCCACATCCACATGCCCTCTGCGAAAGACGGGGATGGACACAGAACCCGAGACCCTTATCTTGGGGAGGAGGACACTGGGTGGTGTAATGCCAGTGAATCGTCACACACGCGAATGAGGCTTCTGCACCAAAAGAGGGACCTTTGTCCCTGAGAACTAGAGAAGACATGGTCCCAACTCTCAAGTGTTTAAACTGGTGAAAAATCAAAAACATATTAGAGAAAAGACCTTGACAGGCTTTGCTCTTGAAAGCTGGTGGCTCAGGTCTGGCCACTGATGGCCAGAGGCAGCCTGGTCCTCAGGAGCCTGGGGCTCTTTGGGGACCTGGGCCCACCTTCGTGGGTACAGGGACTGAGCTCAATACCCAGAAGGTTCCAGGCATCAGATCTCCCAGGCCAGCCTGGGGTGAGGGGAGGGGCTGGATGAGAAGGGGCTGCGCACGTCATCCCCTCTTTTATATCCATACCCAATATAAAAGACTGGGGGAGTCAGCACCCCAATCATCAACTCGCAGGCTCCATGGCCAGTGTCTTAGCAAAAGGCAAGCCTGGCCTACCTACAGCCTGGCCGTGAACTTCTCCATGACATTAGGGCTCCCTTACTTTCAGGAGGTAGAGATCTGCTGGGACCAGTTCTTTCTGGTAAAAAGCCCAGAAGAAAAGCCTAAAGCAGGGGAAATGTTTGCTATAAAAGGTTCTTAGAACAGGGAAGCTATCACAGAGAGCACGTGGATTAAAGAAACTGAAGTCAAAGTCATTAGAAACTGGGAGTTGCAGAAGTAAATCTCAGACAACGGTTAATTATGTTCCTAGCAATAAATGATAACGGTCATGATAGTAACAGCCAAGAACGCGGGCTTCCCGTGTTCTGGGCAGCATGCTAGGGATTGTATACAGGTCATGACACATGTTTTTGCTGTCATCACCCTCTTTTACAAACAAGGACCTGGAGGCTCAAAGAGGCAACACACAGTCACAGTCACGTGGCTCCGTGGAGAAGACCAGATCTGAGCGCAGCCCTCCTGCCTCCAGAACTCACAGTAGTACACGTCCTGTCCTTAGGAAGGGGAGGGCAGTCGTGGAGACCTGTCCCTTAGAAAGAGAAGGACAGTCTCTATCCATCTGTGATTGCAGGGAGAAAGCAGGGCTTTGTGGAAGGGCAGGCAGGCCTGCCAGGATGGCCTGTCCCCAGGACAGATGGGGAGCCAGGCCTGAGTCTCCCGCGCAGCCCTCTGGGGAAGCATCTGCATTCAGGTTCACACGCAGTGGGTTCTCTGCTTACCCGGAACTGACCACCGTTGCCATCGTCCAGCTCTAGGATGTATCCTTCGGCGGGCACTGCGGACAGAGGTGGCTGTTTCCAGGACAGAGTGGCGCTGTTGTTGTGGGTGCAACACTCCTCCAGCTGCAGGATGGGGGTCGCGGGGACTGGAGAGGAAGCTAAACAGAAATTAGCATAACCCTAACTTCTGTCTGCTCACAAATACTTCAGCGTCTTGGCAAGACGTACATGGCCCTGATAAACACGTGCTCAGAAGCAGCCCCTCTGGGGTGAACAGTCCCAGGGCCTCCAGCCTTTTCCAAGCTCGAAGTGGCTCTTCCCTCCTTAATCACAGCTGTGGAAGGGAGACAGGTGCATTCTCACAACTGCTCTGCTGTCACCTCCCTCAGGACACCCCATCCCTAAAGGACAGGTGTTACACGGTGGCTGGGGTCTCCAGTGCAGCCCACGAAGGCCTGTTTGACAACTCATGATGTGGCTGAAGTTGTGCTGATGGTTTTATCATAAAATTTATTCTGAGATTAAAAACTTGGCTTAAAAAATAGAGAAGGCTTATTCTGAGAAATAGCTCTGAAAGCATTATATTCTAATATCATGTAACTTTTTAAAAACCACTGATTCTGTTCCAGATCTTAGACATGTGAGGAGTGAAAGCAGTGAATTTTTGAAAATTTAGTAACAAGTGACACAAACAGTGTTCCCTTTGTTCTAAGGAAGGTGACATCATTCCTCCTCCAGGAGGCCATACTTTGAAAGCAGAGCAGGACAAGTGCCCTCTTCCTGCCCCCAGTGACCGTGAGCCTGGGAGTGGTGACAGGAGTGGACCGGCATGAGAAGGATGCTCAAGGTGTCCTCACGGCCTTATGAGCTTCTGTCATGGTGTCGGCCTTCCCAGTACCCCCTCCCCACCTTTTGGCTGGGATTTTCTGTGTTCCTCATAATTGTAAATTCACTGGACCTTCAGGTACACAGACGTGGAACAGTTCTGGCTTCTGTCATACCAGTTCAATGTATGTAACCGGGAACTGCTGAAAAGTTGTTAGCACCAAAACATTAATTTATTATTATTAATTTCACACTTTAACAGCAGGAGAGAACAGCTTGGACCACAGCCGGGACATTTAGAGGAATACCAGTGTGCTGAACTGTGGAAGCTGGGCTCTGTGTCCCGCGCACTCAGTTCAATCTGGGAGACATTTAATTTAATAGCAGATTAGGAAACGGAGTCTACAGCGGATAACCTAGAAAACGAAAGCAGTGGCTGTTACATACGAGTTGGGAGGGCACGTGAAGCAGGTCAGTTCTCTCCTCCTAAGACAAGACTGTGGGACATTGCAGTGGGATGTGTCCGAACTCGGAAATCGGACAGGATTGGCTCAAAACACCAGACTAGTTAACTGGAGCCATCAGGTTAGGAAGGGAAACAATGTTTTAAGCTTCACTGGTGCGGAGTTTGGATGGAATCTCGAACATCTCTGCTTGGAGGAAGTGAGATAAATCCTTTGTTTGACAAGTAAGCTACAGGCCTGTAGGGACAGAGGAGGCACTATCAGACCCGCAGTCCTACCTCTCACAGGCACTGCACTGTGAGGCGGGAGGTTGACCTTCAGTCATTTTAAATATCAGCAATTTACTTTGTTTATTGTTTAAAATTTGTTTTCTTGATAAAAATAATACATTTTTAATGTTTACATGGGAGTAAAATATGGCACGAGTAGGCAGACCATTCTTCAAAGGGCTCCAGCGAATTGAATGATCCATCTGTTTTAACTGTCCTTCTTAGTTAGAGCCTCCCATAAAACAACTCCTTGGACTCTTATTACATGAGCTCCATAGCAGTCTTTTTTCTTCCCGTTTGCTCATGTTTCTGGCAAGCTCATGTTTCATCAATTATAAAATCAAAGAATAAGATCACAGGATGGTTTTGACTTAAATCATACAAACACTCACAACGTCTTGGATAAGAAAATCAAATTTCCCTATGTAGACACATAGGGATGAAAAATATGATGTCATATGTAATTAAAACATCAGAACTTCATTTATGAATCTTCGGTGGATATACTTTAAAAGACCCAAAAGATAAAAAAGTCTAACTTCTCAGTCATCTTCAGATCTTAATATTGTCCCAGATTTAAACAAATAAGCAAAAGGGGTGGGACACAGAGAGAGAAAGAGAATGAACCTGGAGATATCTGCATATGTCTAAATCTACCCCTCTGTGTGCTGAGAATTATTTTTTTTCTTTTACCTCGTTTATCCTAAAATGTCGCATATAAAAAGTAAATGTGGTTAGGTGCAGCAGCTCACACCTCTAATCCCAGCACTCTGGGAGGCCAAGGCAGGAGGATCACTTGAGCTCAGGAGTTTGAGACCAGCCTGAGCAAGAGCAAGACCCCCATCTCTACTGAAAATAGGAAAATTAACTGGGCCCAGGCACAGTGGTGCACAGCTACAGTCCAAGCTGCTTGGCAGACGAGGCAGGAGGATCACTCAGTCCAGGATTTTGAGCCTGTAGTAAGCTAGGATGATGTCACTCCACTCCAGCCAGAGGTGACAGAGTGAGACTCTGTCTCAAAAAAAAAAAAAAAAAAGATAAATGTGACAAAGTTACAGCCTCAATAGCAGAGACTTAGGCTGATATTTTAGAAAAATATTTTGTGGTGGGTATTATGTTATCCTACTTTATTGGGTACAGAATAAATGGTCTGCTAAAAATCCAAAGTGCTTTCTAACTAATCTATTTTGTATGATTTGGAAACGGATAGCATCACAGTTCCTAGGCTGACGTCTAAGAAAGAACATTTTATCTTATTGAAACTCCTGTCATCAGGGCTGCCACAGCTCTTGTGATCTTTCATGATCTAAAGAAAATCTTCAGATTTTTCTTTAAGAACTAGTTTCTCCTGACTCGATCAGAATTCTAGCATGGGGTCTTCTTTCAGCCTGTCAAATCAAGCTTTAGGCAGAAAATTCTCCTGTATGAGAGCAGGCAGCTGTTACTATTGACTACCTTGAAAAAGTCTGGCAGGGACAAGGTACAAAACTAAATTTTGTTAACAGCGGCTTCTTATACCAACACTTCCAAATGTCTTCCTCTTGTAAGGCCACTCTATTCCCAATTCTATTCCACATTTTCCTTACTTAATTATTTTCTATGACTTTTTGGATGGTGAATAGCCACAACCATCCTGAATTCCTCTGTGTGAGGACACAGGAATGTGGGGAGGGCAGGCTGGACTGGAAGCTGGGTTCGTAGCCTGTGCAGGGAGCACATATCAGGAGGCTGGACTGGGAGCTGGGTTCGCAGCCTGTGCAGGGAGCACATGTCAGGAGCCTGGACTGGGAGCTGGGTTCGCAGCCTGTGCAGGGAGCACATGTCAGGAGCCTGGACTGGGAGCTGGGTTGGCAGCCTGTGCACATGTCAGGAGGCTGGACTGGGAGTTGGGTTGGCAGCCTGTGCAGGGAGCACATGTCAGGAGGCTGGACTGGGAACTGGGCTCCTGGCCTGACCTTAGAGCACACATCAGGATTTGTGCTCCATGTGCTGGAGGACTGTCTCTAACTTCAGTGCAGCTACAAGCCATCTCTGGAAAGTTGTTGCTGGTGCACAGTTATGAATAAATGTGATGCTTCGAGGACGTACCTTTCAGGCTCCCCAGCTATCAAGCATGAACAGATATGAGCAAGTGTGAATGCTCATCCCATCCCTGCCAATCTTCTGGCAGCTTCCCCCCTATAATTTATAGGGGCGTTTCCTTAGATCCCACGGTCCTTGCCCTATGACCTTGGCACACAGAACATGAGGGATTAAAGATAAGAGTGAATGGATTAACATACTGTGGTACATGTGTACCATGGAGTACTATTCAGCCATTAAAAAGTGGAGACTGTACATCTTTTGTATTAACCTGGATGGAGTTGAAGAACATTTTCCTTGGTAAAGTAGCACAAGAATGGAAAAGCAAGTATCCCATGTACTCAATACTGATATGAAACCAGAAGATGAACAACTACATGCCCACATGAGAGAGACAAACATAATTAAATTCAAGTGGGGAGGGAGGGGGACGAGGGGGTGAGAGGAGAAGGGAAGAAGATTGGTGAGCTCTCCCCAATGTAGGGGTAGGTGGGACACCTCCTGGTGGAGGGCTCCTGTACAACTTGGGACTGTCCCTAACAAACATAAATAATGTAGCCTAGTCGTATGTACCCTCATGTTAACCTGAAAAAAAAAGTAGGAAAAAAAAAAAAAAAAGGAAACTGCATCCCAGGGTGGTAAGTAGAGGCACTTACTATGTACTGGGATGAACAGCCAATGGTCTGTGCAGTGAAACAGCCTGGCAGGATGTTGGGCGCTGTCTTGTCCGGGTTCAGAATAAACACACCGGCATTTCATTTCAGCACTCGGACTTAGGAATCTCAGGATACTTTGCGTACTCAAACAATCCTAGGTTAGTGTTTTGGGGGAGGAGGTAGGTATCTGAAACCTATTCTTACCCAGTCAGTGGAACTCTTGGCAGACTAAGAAAAGATTCTTAAAATTTCCTTCCGATGATCTGGGAAAGGATTGTGGATACCAACTTATAATTAAGAAAAAAGAAGTTTTTATTACTCTCTGATAAAAATAGAGGGCAAAGCATAAAATGTTGTTTTCTATAAAAGTCTAAAAGCCCTGTAGTCTGGAAAGAGTGAGATGATTTTCTAATTAAAACACAAAGGGAAAACATGTTATTACAATTTGGGAATATTTCAACAAAGAAACCAGTGTCCGGATAGATCTCAGTCATTCGGGAACAACATGGAATCAGAAAACCAGAAGAGTAAAATCCTCAGCTGGTCAGAGAGAACTGCAGGTGAGGCACACTTGCCGGACAGTCGCTGGCTACCTGGAAAGTGTGCAAACCAGCAGCAGCTCCACCTTCTTTGATATCAACAACAAAGGCATCTACAGTGAGATTTCCTAACCAGAGAGATGCTTGCTAAAGTTCTGAGTCAAGAGATATTTTAGTTATTCTGAGTCATAATTTTAAATGTACACTATAAGTGACTTTGAAAGTATTTTTTTTAATTATTAAATTATAGCTATGTATGTTAATGTGATCATGGGGCACCATACACTGGTTTTATAAACAGTTTGACACATTTTCATCACACTGGTTAGCATAGCCTTCCTGGCATTTTCTTAGTTACTGCGTTAAGACATTTATATTCTACATTTACTAAGTTTCACATGTACCCTTGTAAGATGCACCACAGGTGTAATCCCACCAGTCACCCTCCCTCTGCCCATCCTCACCCCTCCCCATATTCTTAGGTTATAACTGGATTATAGCTTTCATATGAAAGCCATAAATTAGTTTCATAGTAGGGCTGAGTACATTGGATACTTTTTCTTCCGTTCTTGAGATACCTTATTAAGAAGAATATGTTCCAGCTCCATCCATGTAAACATGAAAGAGGTAAAGTCTCCATCTTTCTTTAAGGCTGCATAATATTCCATGGTGTACATATACCAAAATTTATTAATCCATTTGTGGACTGATGGGCACTTGGGCTTTTTCCATGACTTAGCAATTATGAATTGGGCTGCAATAAACATTCTGGTACAAATATCTTTGTTATAATGTGACTTTTGGTCTTCTGGGTATAGACCTAGTAGAGGAATTACAGGATTGAATGGCAGATCTATTTTTAGATCTCTGAGTGTTCTCCAAACATATTTCCAGAAGGAATGTATTAATTTTCATTCCCACCAGCAGTGTAGAAGTGAATTATCAGAACATCTGGGATACTGCAAAGGCATTCCTAAGAGGGAAATTTATAGCACGGCAAGTCTTCCTCAAGAGAATGAAAGAGGAAGTTAACAACTTAATGGGACATCTCAAGCAACTGGAAAAGGAAGAACATTCCAACCCCAAACACAGTAGAAGAAAAGAAATAACCAAAATTAGAGCAGAATTAAATGAAATCGAAAACAAAAGAATTATACAACAGATCAATAAATTAAAAAGTTGGTTTTTTGAAAAGGTCAATAAAATAGATAAATCTCTGGCTAATCTAATCAGAAAAAAAAGGAGTTAAGATCTCTAATTTCATCAATCTGAAATGACAAAGATGGAATAACAACAGACTCCTCAAATTCAAAAAATCCTTAATGAATATTACAAGAAACTTTATTCTCAGAAATAAAGGAAGGAAATTGACCAATACTTGGAAGCACGTCACCTTCCAAGACTTAGCCAGAGTCAAGTGGAAATGTTGAGCAGGCCCATATCAAGTTCTGAAATAGCATCAACCATACAAAATCTCCCTAAAAAGAAAAGCCCGGGACCAGATGGCTTCACACCAGGATTCTACCAAACCTTTAAAGAGGAACTAGTACCTATATTACTCAACCTGTTCCAAAATGTAGAAAAAGGAGGAAGACTACCCAACACGTTCTATGAAGCAAACATCACCCTGATCCCCAAACCAGGAAAAGACCCAACAAGAAAAGAAAATTATAGACCAATATCACTAATGAATATAGATGCAAAACTATTTAATATAACAAAGACATCTGAACCAGAATGTTTATTGCAGCACAATTCATAATTGCTAAGTCATGGAAGAAGCCCAAGTGCTCATCAATCCATGAATGAATTAATAATTTGTGGTATATGTACACCATGGAATATTATGCAGCCTTAAAGAAAGATGGAGACTTTACCTCTTTCATGTTTACATGGATGGAGCTGGAACATAGTCTTCTTAGTAAAGTATCGCAAGAATGGAAGAAAAAGTACCCAATGTACTCAGCCCTACTATGAAACTAATTTATGGCTTTCACATGAAAGCTATAACCCAGTTATAACCCAAGAATAGGGAGAAAGGGGAAAGGGAGGGAAGAGATGGAGGAGGTGGGCTGAGGGAGGGTGACTGGTGGGATTACACCTTTGGTGCATCTTACAAGGGTATATGTGAAACTTAGCAAATGTAGAATGTAAATGTCTTAACACAATAACTAAGAAAATGCCAGGAAGGCTATATTAACCAGTGTGATGAAAATGTGTCAAACAGTCTATAAAACCAGTGTATGTTGCCCCATGATCGCATTAATGTACACAGCTATGATTTAACTTAAAAAAAAAAGATAATCAATGAAAGAAGAGCAAATAATCCCACTTATAAGTGTGCAAGAGATTTGAAAAGAATCTTCTCTGAAGAAAATAAAATGGAAAACAAACAAATGAAAAAATGTTCATCGTCCCTAATCATCTAAGAAATGCAAATTAAAACCACCCTAAGATATCACATCACCCCACCCCTGAAAATAGCTCACATCACAAAATCCAAAAGCTGCAGATGCTGGTGTGGATGTGGAGAGAAGGGAACAGTTGCACTGTTGGTGGGATTGCAAACTAATACAGCCTCTATGGAAAGAAGTGTAGAGAATCCTCAAAGAGCTAAAAGTAAAGCTTCCATTTGACCCTGCAATCCCATTTCCAGGTATCTACCTAAAAGGAAAAAAAACCATAGAATGTTTATTACAGCTCAATTCACAATCTCTAAGATGTGAAATCAACCTCAGTGCCCATCAGCACCAGAGGGAATGAATAATATATGTACCATGGAATACTATTCAGCCATAAAAAGTGGAGACTTCACATCTTTTGTATTTACCTGGATGGAGTAGAAACACATTCTTCTTAGTAAAGTATCACAAGAATCGAAAAGCAAATATCCAATTTTCTCAATACTAATATGAGACCAATATATAACAATTACGTGCCCACATGAGAGAAAACACAACTAATTTCAAGTGGGGGGAGGAGGAGCTGGGATGCCTTTCTTGTCTTGGACATGAGAACTGTAGGCTCCCAGGCCTTTGCACTCTCAGATTTGCACCAGAGACCCCATGGAGTTCTCCAGCCATTGACCTCAGACTGAGAATCACACCATCAGCTTCCCTGGTTATCCAGCTGTAGATGGTTTATTGTGGAACTTTTCAGCCTCCAGAATCATGTGAGTCGATTCCCCTAAGTAGTCCCCTTGTAGGATAATATTTAGAAATAAACATATCCTACATCAAGCACACAAAGTAAATTCAGTGTGAGTTTAAAATGACTTGCTTTTCTTTCAGAGGCTTAAGAGATCTGGACCTCCTCCCCCCCACCCCCGGGTTACTCGCAGAGTTAGGCTTTTTTGGAGTTGTAAATTCCTTAGGCCTTTTCTCTGAAGCTGTACACCCCGCGAAGCCTGAGATCAAAGGGCATGCGGCCCTTCCTCAGAAATACGGGCCAGAGGGTTGACATATGTTAACAACATATTGTCAGAGGTCTATAGATACTCTGCTCTGATGGAAGGACACAGTCATTACTTCATACTGAGTAAACTGAGTGAATGCTTGAAGATATTCTTCTATTAACTCTGTTCCCCTGTGGCTACTTTCATCTTTGTGCCCTGCTCGGAAATTAGTCAATGTTTAGAAGAAGAGGTTTACTACAAAGTGATTGTATTGATATGATAACAAAATATTTCCTTTCAAGTTCAATTTCCTTTCATGTTAAATTTCAAATAGGTAAGAGAAGATAATGATGAGACTAACAGATAATAGATTAAGTGTGTATGTGACTAGAAAAGTATAAAACCTAAACTTGGAATAAAGAATTTTGCTATATGCCATCCCACGGTGTATAGTCTGTTTCTTGACTTAATAATTACAGGAGCAAGTTTACACCCATGGCAAAGCTGCTGTTTGTTCGCGTCTCCGGTCACGCAACATCCCGTCTCATTTATTTATCGCCTACCTAGACCGTACTGGTTCTGTCTCTTTGGAGGGGCCTGACTAATAGAGATTGCTTCTCATTTTTAAACTATAATGACAATTTTGGCCTAATTATATATTAACATTAAGTAATCACATCAGGATAGATTGTTTAGCTAATATTAAAAAGCTGTTTTGTCTTCAAAGAGCTAATGATCTCAAAAGTTAATAGAAACAGCATAAATAAACACAGTCAGGCATGGATTCAGACTCAGCAGAAATTATTCTCATTATAGTTCCCTTTTCTGCTTTCTCCATGATTGTGTACAAAGAGACTTTTGGCACATAAAAACATGGCTTTGTTTAAATTGGTGGTTTGGGAAATTGGCTCATACCAACTCCACGCTCTTTCAGGCCCAGGGAGAGCTCCATTTTGGGTGGTTTTCACATTAGGAAAGTGCCTCAGCGACAAGAGCCCACACTGTGACCTAAAGCATGAAACTATCCAGAAGAAATCTTGAGATAATGCATCTCTGAAAGCTGAAGTTTTAGTTAATTCAAACTGATGTGCACTCACTGGAGGCCAGCAGACTTCAGGCTCATAGTAGGGGTTAAAAGTGGAAGGACCCTGCCCCAGTGCTTCACAAGGCATGATTATTTAGCATTCTTTAAAAAATTGATAGCTGAAATGTTGATGAAATGTGCAAATGATATTGAAGGTGATGTTAGTCCTGGTAGGAGAAGAACAATGGGGAGAAAAGTATAATACCTAGGTCGAATGATACAACATGTAGCTCTCACCCTTTTCTTCCTATGCACGAGGACAGTGGTGCCTTCTGATGGCTTGTGAGAAGTCCTAGCAAAAGTGGAAGGGGCAGGGCCAATACTGGCCCCTCCAAGGTATAAACTGATACCATGAAATTATTTACCCGGATCTTCTCTAATATAACATATCTGGAAATAATAAAGACAATATTCCATATTCCTGTCTCTTTGAATTGGTTTGAATGAAACCACTAGATGGCTTGAGTGCTGGTATATATTTTTTCAATTCATGCCTTTAATAAAACATTGATATATCTGTATGGATGGGGCTCTACAGAGAAACACAAATCTTTTGTCAGAGTCCCTAAATACTTCTGTATTTCTGGGAAGATGAGACGGGCTGAAAGAAAAGAAAGTTAAGGGTAAAAGGAGTATATCACCTGGAAGGGAGAATGTGGTTTCTGTCATCTGGATAATCAGCAGGTGATTTCACCTGTTTAAAGTTAGATGGAGAAACTGAAAACATTCACATTAAATACTCTTTGTCTTGGTTCACAAGTACTTTGTGTCCAGGGACAATGTGTAGCACAAAGGTGGCAAAAGGTGCTCAGCAGGGTATAACATTGTCTAGAGCCTGTGCTTTGAGACCACAGAAAATACAGCACCACTCTGGCACTTCTAAGATGCAGAAAATCCAAGGCAGCAAAGGTCACAGAAATTACTATGGAGAATGAAGCAGAGGTAATAACTTCTTGCCAAATATCCATTTGTCCAGTCTCATTACAACTAAGTGGAACTATACAATTGTGAGGATACCTGCCCAGGAGCACTGTCAGATCCTCAGTGAACTTTGCATGAATTTTGAGAAAGGATAAACTTTTATGTGCAAAGGCACAAAGATTTCCAGGTTTGTTTGTTACTGTAACATAACTTCTCCAATCCTGAGTATATACCAGCATCTTTGGATGCTATACCAACAGAAAGGAAACAAAGGATAGAGACCAGACAGTAGGCACCAAACTGTGTTCCATGAGACATCTGTAGATATATTTAGAACACCTGTTAGAGATGTTACAGAGCTAAATAATGGACAGGGCTAAGATTCAGAAAAATAAAGGTTATCACTACTTATGTAATTCTTCTTTTTAAAATATATGCTGTGTATAAAATTGACCAGATCCAGGGATGGCTTTTCTATTTCCCTTATGTATTCTTTGAAGCCTGGGGGTGTTAAACTGCTTGCCTCAGATCTTTAAATTAATGGCAGGAGGAAAGTGGATTAAAGGTGGTCTGAGGAATCCTCAAGGTTCTGGGTAGGCATAGTGAATGTCCTTTATATATTGCTTCATTTCCCAGCTCTTTCAGTTACCAATGCTCCTATTTCAGTGCTCTCACACTACTTAGAATTAGCTATACACTTGCATTTATATGTCATTGCAATTATTTCTAAGTGCCACTACACAGTGAAATCCTTATTTATAAGGGATTAAAGATGGTGGCTGAGTAACAGCTTCCCTGTAACTGGGTACAGCGAGTCTGGGGAGACAAGACTCCAGGCATCTCTGGCTGGTGGGATCTGCCTGTGATCATCCCTTTGAGGATACAGGGAGCCAGCAAGGGACTTCTGGACCCCAGGAGGAGGACAAAAACAGTGGAAAACTGGCAAGTGGCTGCGTGTGTTTGATCAACCTAATCACGTGGGCAACCGTGAGTACAAACAGTAGTGAGACTGCAAACCGGAAAGGCCTTACCTGTGAACTGTTTTGGTGTTCTTGGACTTGGCACTCAGTTGAGCTGCTTTGGGGAGAGCTTGAGCAGGAGCGTGGAGAATGTTGGGCATTGCCTGGGAACCCAGAATGAGCCACTGAGCTGGGCAAAGTAAGCCATTGTGAAAGAACTGGTCTGGCAAGCTCCGACCTCAGGGTCCCAGAGCAAGGATTGAGCAGGACAAAGTAAATTGGTGACTGAGCAGCCAAAAGGTGGGGAGTGAGCTGCCTTACAGCCTTAATCCTTAGGGGCAGAGTGGGACGGTTTTGGCACACTGGAGCCTTGAGCTGTTGCCCTGGGTAGAGTGCCGTGATGTCACAGCTCATAGCAACCTCAAACTCCTGGGCATGGCACTGCCAAGACCTCCATAAGAGCTGTGCAGCGACTGGTGACCCACACCCACCGGGCCTCCACATTCCCTGACTAGGAACGGTGGGAGCCATGCAATCCTGCATCCTCCGTCCTTTGTCCTCCCAGCATCCACACTAGCCCGTTCATCTGGCCAGGGACTCTGGTAGCTGCATGCCCTCTGGAGCCCTGCCTGCCTCTGCACAGAGCCCTTCTCCTGGCCAGAGACTGCTGGAGCCTTGGGCTCTCTGTGCCAAAGTCACTGGGCGCCAGGCACTTCCAGAACTGTGCACACCACCCCCAGCCCTGTTGCTAAATCTGGGGGTGTTGCACACTGGAGCTGCTTCCAGAACCAGAACTCCCTAGCTAGAGCAGCCCCAGAGGAACTACACAGGGTCATTCCCTACAAAGATCCAGCAACAATAGAGTGATCCTGCTGGGGTCTAATCTTGGAGAGACACCTCCCCAACTCTGAG